>JALIZH010012790.1:0-96493 GCA_030522465.1 Rhipicephalus appendiculatus | reverse complement strand
ACCATCCACCCGGGAAGCCGCGCGCAGTCCTCTACATCCGATCAACGCTTCCTCACGCTCTCATCCCCACGGAACAATATACCAGTGAAACATGTGAGTGTGTGGCGGCTACGGTTCGTGTAGATGGTGTTGACACCCCCTCCATCGTGAGTGTTTATGTGCGCCCATTCGCTGCGGCCAGCTACGCGTTTATCCCGCATCTTGTCGCCGCACTCGCACGACCACGTCCTCTGCGGGGGACTTCAACGCGCACCATGTCAGCTGGGGTGACCCGAGCACCGATGCGCGCGGTCGGGACCTCGCCGAAGCGGTACACAGGGCTGGTCTCCTCGTTCTGAACACTGGGGAGCCAACTTTCTTACGTCGCAACAGCGCTGCCACTGTGATCGACCTGGCCCTGGTGTCGGAACGCTGCTCTTACGAGTGGAAGCGACACTCTGACACGGCCGGGTCCGGATCACTTCCCGATCGCGCTCCTACCGTGCCAACCCAGCCGTGGTGCCGTGCGCGAGTACAAGGCCGTGCGGTGGCCGCTCTTCCGCGAGCTGTGCGCGGGCGTCCAGTCCAGCGAGGACTTCTTTGCGCGTATCGCGGACTGTGCCGAGCGTGCAACCACTCGCTGTGTGGGACCCGCTGGAACGCCCTGCCCAGACATTAAGCTCTTTAAACCTCCGCGCAGTGCACCAGCGTGCGCAGAGGCGGGCGCTACGCTCTTCAGGCCCCGGTGCCTGGACAGAGTACAACCGGCTGGACGCCGTGTGCCGACGCCACGCGCAACAACTGCGCGACCGCAGCTGGACGGGCGTGTGCTCCTCCCTCCTCCGTGACCCGCGCCGGCGCCGCCGCGGCTGGCACATCATGAGCGGTGGCGCGTGGAATCACGGAATTGGAGCTCGCAGAGCTCATTGCCTCATCCTTCGAGCTCCCTCCTGCTGCTGCCCAGGTCCCTGCGCACACCCTGAACCACACGGCCCCACCCCTCCCTCCACCCGAACCTGCTCTCGCGGCTGACATTCGCTCCCTTTGCGAGAGGGAATTCACCCTCTCCGAGTTGCAGCGGGTAATCCAAAGGAAGCGCACGCGCAGCGCTCCTGGTGCGGACGGCATCACACACCAGCTGCTGAGGAATTTGGACTCATCCCAGCGGCCTCTCTTGTTAGAGGCATACAACCGAGTTTTCGCTAGTGGAGACCTCCCAGATCAGTGGCGCTCTGCTGTGGTTGTGCCAGTCCTAAAGCGAGGCAAGCCGTCCCGTGAACTCAAGTCGTATCGGCCCATCTCCCTCACATCCGTGGCTGGGAAAACCATGGAAGGAGTGGCCCTTCACCGGCTTCAATGGCTCGCGGCAGCCCGCGGCGTCTTTGCGCCCGAACAGTGCGGCTTCCGACTTGGTCGCGCAACAGCTGACTGCATCGCTGCTGTCGTTAGCACCCTTGAACAGGCCCTGCACAATGGGGAGATGGCAATCCTACTCCTACTTGACGTTCAGTCGGCTTTCGACTCCCTCCCCCACGCGTCCATCATCAGTGCTGTTCGCGCACTCGGTGTCGAGGGCAGACTCTTGAACTATGTGCAAGCCTTCCTCACCGACCGGACGTTTTCTGTGCGCGTGGGGATAGCGACAGGCTCACCGCGCTCCGTCCACTCTGGTGTACCACAGGGCAGTGTCCTAAGCCCGTTTCTGTTCAACTTGGTGCTCGCGCCGCTCGTGAAGTGCCTCCCAGAAACGGCTGACCTCCCTGTGCGCGCGGTGATCTATGCCGACGACATCGCGCTGTACGTGCGCGGCCCCACTCGAAAGTGCAGTACTGTGCGCGAACGCATCCAGGCGGCTCTCGAGCGTGTTGCTGCCTTTTTGGAGGGCATCGGCCTGGCGCTCTCTCCTGCGAAGACAGAGGCACTCGTGGTTCATCCCAGAGCTGCCCCGCGCCGCCATCTCCCGTGCCTACAGCTTCGCGGTGCGCCGATCGGCTGGCAAAGCTGCGTGCGCTATCTCGGGCTCACGATCGACAACCGGCTACGGTGGCTGCCCGCTGTCAAGCGCGTTCGTCAGACGGCCCGTCATGTCGAAACCTGTGTGCGCCGACTCCTCGCCCGTGGTGACGGCTGCACCCCCGCCTTTGCCTGCAACGTCTACGAGGCAATCGCACTTTCGGCAGTGCATTACGCCCTGCCACTGTGCAGTGTACGTGAGGTGCAGCGGCGAGCGCTGGAACGGGATTACCTGCGAGTGATCCGCATGTGCCACGGACTTCCCCGCAGCTCCAGAGTCGCAGAAACACTTGCAGAAGCTCGCGCATGGCCTGTGTCATTAACATCTGACATGCGCGCCCTCTGCCACATGGAGCGCCTCCACCGGGCCCCGGATGCCGGCCCCCCTACTCACCAGACAGCGGGCAGTTCCCAACTCGCGGGTCGGCCGAATTCTTGATTTATACGACAGTTTGGTGGTTGAGGAACCGACGCCCCCTGCTCACTGGCCCGCCCCACATTGCCGCGAGCCACTGCGAGTTTCCCTCGAGTTCCCCGGGGTCCGCTCAAAGCGTGTCACCCCTCGCTGTGCCATCGCTCAAGAAGCCGCAGCGCGGATGCACGAGGACCTCGCCGGCAGGACTCACGTCTTCACCGACGGCTCTGTACTACAGGACCACTCTGCTGCAGCAGCATGTGTCGCCCCCCGAGCTCGCCGCTAACCTCCAGAGACGCCTGAGCTACCGCGCCTCCTCTACGACTGCCGAGCTGGTGGGTCTGCAGCTAGCTGCCGATCTCCTTCGCGAGTCGCCGGCTGTCACTTGCGCGGCCATCTTCTGCGACTCCAGGGCAGCCCTGCGCCAACTCGTGAGGGAGGACCGCGGCCCTCCGCTCGCTCAGCGCGTTGCCCAGAGCCTCCTGGCACTTCGTGGGAGTGGTTGCGACGTGGTCCTGCAGTGGCTACCATCCCACGTCGGCATCGCGGGCAACGAGGCGGCGGACGAGCTCGCGAAGCGAGCTCACTCCAACGCGACCCCGCTTACGGGCTACGCAACATCCTTCGACTCGGCGCGCATGAACTTTCGCCGTGAGTTGATGCGTGAACATCCCGACTCGTGGATCGCCGCTGGACACGCCCCACCGCCCTTTCCTGCAACTGGCTTCTCCCGCCGCGATCATGCGCTCCTCCTCACCCTGAGAACCGGTTCGGCGTGGCCAGCAGAACGTAAGCATCGTCTTCGCGGCGCGGCTGCACCGAACTGTGTGGACTGCGGCGCGGTAGAAACAGTTTCACATCTCCTCTGTGAGTGCCCAGCCCTTGTCGACGCTCGGAAGCGGCTCACAACTGAGTACCGCCGCCACGGTCTGCCCTGTGTGTCCCTACAGGACTTCCTGTTCCCCTCCGGCTACGAGGATCGCCGCCGCGCCGCTCTAGCGGCCCTGATCTCCTTCCTACAAGACGCGAACCTGATCGAGCGGCTTTTCTAAGCCGCCCGACCTGGTAAACCAGGCGCTTCTTTCTCCTTCCATCCTCTTCTCTCTTCCTATCTCCTTCATTCCCCACCCCCCACGAGTGTTTTGGTTGAGGTGTCCTTTACAGAGACAGTTATCGAGCACTTTTCCCCCATTTTCCCTCAATTTCCTCTTTCTTCCCTCTTAAGAATCACTCACACACCCCCCACTGCGCATGCGCGTCTTCCCCTGTCTCTCCTCTCCTACGCTCCACCCTCTCTCGCCTCGCGACGTGACGCAGGCGATCTCCCGCCGCGATCATGCGCTCCTCCTCACCCTGAGAACCGGTTCGGCGTGGCCAGCAGAACGTAAGCATCGTCTTCGCGGCGCGGCTGCACCGAACTGTGTGGACTGCGGCGCGGTAGAAACAGTTTCACATCTCCTCTGTGAGTGCCCAGCCCTTGTCGACGCTCGGAAGCGGCTCACAACTGAGTACCGCCGCCACGATCTGCCCTGTGTGTCCCTACAGGACTTCCTGTTCCCCTCCGGCTACGAGGATCGCCGCCGCGCCGCTCTAGCGGCCCTGATCTCCTTCCTACAAGACGCGAACCTGATCGAGCGGCTTTTCTAAGCCGCCCGACCTGGTAAACCAGGCGCTTCTTTCTCCTTCCATCCTCTTCTCTCTTCCTATCTCCTTCATTCCCCACCCCCCACGAGTGTTTTGGTTGAGGTGTCCTTTACAGAGACAGTTATCGAGCACTCTTCCCCCATTTTCCCTCAATTTCCTCATTCTTCCCTCTTAAGAATCACTCACACACCCCCCACTGCGCATGCGCGTCTTCCCCCTGTCTCTCCTCTCCTACGCTCCACCCTCTCTCGCCTCGCGACGTGACGCAGGCAGCGTCTGCTAGGCAGCGTCTGCTAGCGAATTTCTTGGTTGAAAAAACCGACTGCTCGCGCTGCACAACCGTTCACTCGCCACCCCGTATATATGGCAATGGATCTTGACCTCCAAGGTGGTGCCGGTGGGAGATTTCTCCTGTGCGTTGTCGAACGATAAAAATTCGCAGCGTGCGCGTTAACTAAAAGCGGAGTGCGGGCCTCTGTGTCCAGTAGGAGTCTTCTGTCTCTCATTGCCCATTAGCAGCGATTGGCATGTTCCAGTAGGAAACACCGCTCTATCACTGCGTGCTTTGCTCCTCCCCAGGTTCTCCCCTGCGCAACGCTGCGATGAGCGCCAGCGTCAACGCCGCCGCCAGTGTAAGCGTTAGCGCCCGCTGCTTCACATCACTCTTATCACGGTAACGTTTAGGACAGCATAAAACGGCAAGTAACTTATAGTTTATAGGTTACATGGCTGTTACAACTATTTTAGCTTTGTGTTTTCTTCATTTCCCTCTCACATAAAGGTTACATTGGCAGTAGCATGCCATTTTAAAAGCTAAAGCACCGTGACAGGCACTGTAACCTTTAGACTGTAACTTATAAAAGCGCAGTGACTCATCCATCAGGGGACCTACACTACGGAGTGGAAGTTTATTGGTCAATGTATCAAATCGCGATCTTTCTTGTTCAAGGTTGGCTTTAGCAATTGAACAGTGGATAATGTATAAACAGAACGGGTATTAGGTAACATTAGAAAAGAAAATAAGAGTAGCAGCGATATTAGATTGTGGGAGACTTGCAAGTGATGGTGGGGTATGAATTAAAACTGCAGTTCAATAAAGTGAGCGCACTTCACACGTAATTAAAGAAGTGGCATAAAATCCAAACAGACATGGGCACAACAACCGAAAAAATTATAACGATGCGATCGAAGAATAATTCCGTGGAGCGAGGAAAATATGTTCCGAGATTCGCAATACAATTTATCCGAATTTTCTTGTCTTGTCTGTTTAGTTTTTTTTTGTCTTTTTTTCTCGCGAAAGTTAACTGGCCGTAATGTGCAGCAAACGTCAGGTCACAGCAATGCACCATACACGCTTAACCGTCATCAATTTGGCAACACAGGAGAAAAAGATGCCGCTAAGTTGACAAAACAGCATGCGACGGCCGCTCCAGTGTGAGCGCATAGAGGGATATGTGAGCTCGCGGTGAACGCGTGACTCACAAATGTGGCGTCTTACTGGCGCCGTTTCAACCAGTTTCAACCGCATCAAAGGAAGGACGGCGTCATCTCTCTGATTTGCACAGCTTGAGGTGTATGCCGGGAAGGGCATTCGAATGAGAGGCGGTTGGTGTGGTGTTTGAAGTCGCGCTTGTGCTGCTCTTTGTTTCATCGATTTAACCAGGTTTTGCGCTCCTCGTTTTGATGACGTGCGTTGCCTAATGGTGTTTTGTACGTGAGTGACGCGTACTTGGTGACACAGTAAGCAAACACACTCGCAAACGCGCGATCCGCCGCAAATCAGCCACGAGGCAATGCAACGGGGACATGTTCAGTGCGCTGCGCGTCCGTTGCAACGAGCTGCATTGCCGATTCTTCGCCTGTCTGAGACTGGCAATTATCGAACGTGTTGCATCCGTTGTTACGGTGGCCGAAGACAGCAGCCAATATGATCTACACGTAAGTAATGTTCTCTGTTCAGTGCATTATTTGCTTGTGTATGTGTGTTTATGTCACGTGCTTGCAAGAATTTACGCTCATGCTTACGCTACCGTAAGAGGTGGACCATGTCAGAAAAATAAGTGATGTCATGTCTTATGCAATGCATTGTTATTGGCAGAATTCAGTTCGCGTTTGTCCTTACAAGGCGGGTGTTTGGGCGTATATTATCAAACATCCGACCAAGATCATTTGTTATCTTTCCGGTTTATCTGGGAAACATGAAGGACAGAAGTTTAGCCCTTCTTGCTGTCGTCGTGTTGGTACCTTGAAATTGCTCGATGAAGCCTGCAATCAAGGTGTGAAATATTGTTGCCAGCATCAACAGAGTGCCCCATATCAACGCTGCCCAGAAGATTTCTGAGTGCTCACTAACTTGCTCCTCTGGGTTTTTTGTCACGACTTGGTCGCAGGTAGATGATATCTGTGTGTGTGTGTGTGTGTGTGTGTGTGTGTGTGTGTGTGTGTGTGTGTGTGTGTGTGTGTGTGTGTGTGTGTGTTTGTGTGTGTGTGTGTGTGTGGGTGAAGGGGGGAAGTGAACGAGTGTTTTCGCGTGCGTGTGTGTGTATATGTGTGAGCGCGCGTTTGTGTGTGCGTGCGTGTGTGTGTATGTGCGTGTATGTGTGTGAGAGTGAGTGCGTCTGCGTGTGTGTGCATATGCGCGCGGGCATTCGTGTGTGTGTACGTGTGTGGATATGTCTGCGCGCGCGTTTGTGTTGGTGTGCGTGTGTGTGAGTGGATGAGTGTGTTTGCGTGTGTGTACATAAATGTACCCGCGCGCGCGCGTGTATGTGTGTGTGTGTGTGTGTGTATGTGTGTGTGTGTGTGTGTGTGTGTGTGTGTGTGTGTGTGTGTGCGTGCGTGCGTGCGTGCGTGCGTGCGTGCGTGCGCGCGCGAGTGAGCGAGCGAGCGAGTGAGTTTTCGAGTGCGTGTTTGTGTGCATGTGTGCGGGTGCCTGTGCGTGTGTGTACATGAGTGGGTGAGTGTGTTTGTGTCAGCGTGTATATGTGTGCGCGCGCGTTTCTCTCTCTGTGCGTGCGAGCATGCGCGAGAGTGTGCGTGTTCAATTTTTGCTTTGGTCGGCTAAATGTTTCGGGTTTTATGTTCACCATGTATCATCCCCACCAGACGGGTTTCCGTCAAACTTTTTCTGTGCGTTGATCTTAACTTGAAACATTATCACAAATATATATCGTAGTCATCTTCGTTCCATAGTAGCACTCGTACAGATCGCAATGTACGGGCGTTCAAAATTAAGATGACTTGAATTCATGCCCACGCTTCCGCTACTGCAAGAGGTGGGTCGTGTCAGAAAAAAATAAATTGTCAGTCTTTGACGCAATTAATTGTTATCGGCAATACTTGCTCTGCGGCGCTCGACTATACGTCGAACTGCGTCGCTATCTAAACGGGGCAGCTGCAAAGGATATGTTACGCAAAAAACAATACGCTGTGGCTGAACTATATTTCAGATAGCATGAATGCTAGCAATCGTGCAAAGTAGGAGTCCGAAGGGGGGACATGGTTGGTGTGGTTGGTATGCCTTTCGATGTTCTTGGTTCTGTTGCGATGTGAATCTGTTCTCTTACAATAAGGTAATTTTTGTAGTTGTTCAAGTTCTGTTCTATGGTGAAAGCAACGGGCCATCATGGTTAGAAAAGCTGAATCGGTATACATGTTATGTAACTGTCATAACCGGAATGTTTGAAGGTACATAAAGAGCACAAATGTTTTTTTTTTTTTGCCATATTCATTGTCTTGCGTTGAAACTGTTTACAGCATACATCCCTCCCAAGGCATGCTGCGAGGATCTCCAGGCAGCTGGAAACTTCCCGACGCCGATATGACTTACGTTCCGTGCAGCCCAGAATATGAACTGCAACGTGGAATATACTCCTTGAGAAAACAATTAGGTACGAACATATTAAATCTCCACGTGAAATGCTAAGTATGGTCACTGAAAAACCTTGGTTCGCCGTGGTGGAGCAGTGGGCATGGTGCTGGGCTGCTGACCCGAAGGTCGCGGGTTCGATTCCGGCCGCAGCGGTCACATTTTCATGGCGGCGAAATGGTAGAGGCCCGTGTACTCTGCGATATCAGTGCACGTTAAAGAACACCAGCTGGTCAAAATTTCTGGAGCCCTCCACTACGGCGCCTCGTATAATCAAATCGTGGTTTTGGGACGTGAAACTTCAGATACTATTACGAAAAATGTTGATTTTACAATTTCTGTTTCTAATCACCTGGTGCCGTGTTTCTGCGACGAAACTGTCTCTTACATTATAGTTTGCTGACTCTTGTGCTAAAGAGAAGCAAATTACATGTGGGATTAACGTACTTTTTCAGTTCAGAATTTTTGTTTTCGGATAAACGTATTGCATAGGATATTAGATTTTAGGAGCGCTCATGTATTGCTCAAGTGACACCCCCTTCTTTTCTTTTTTTTTGGGGGGGGGGGTGGTTTAGAATTTGTCTTACATTACATGTTATCAGCAGTTGTGCGATATGTGGCAGTAACCGTTGCCATAGTGTAAAACAACTGTACTCTTCTTTAGGATCCACTGTCCAGCGAGAAGATTGCGGAATGAGCAACTGATATATTGTCTGAAGAAACATGATTGTGCGTGCATCAAGAGAATGTTTTACTGCAGGTCCTGACCACCTGCTTCTGTAAATTTTTGCTGACCACAGGTGAAAGCAAGGAGAAACGCTTTGAATACCGGTGACCTTCTATCAGCTAGGCAATCCCTGAACCAATATTGAAAAAGTAATCAATAAACTTATGTGTATTGATGACTATCACGCAATTTGATGCCTTTTGCTTTGAAGGTATGAAAGCAATAAAGTATGCATTCTTTTAGAATGGTTCACGTTTTTTCGCCTACAACTCCTTATGCACATCAATTTTTGTACAATGCTTGATTTGGTCTTCTTTTTAAATTTTCTTTAACATTACGTTTCGTTTAGGTACATGGTCTTGTACGCCTTCACAAGCTGTGTTCTACAGCACATGCTGAGGAAACTCGAACAATGTCTCTACATTGCAAAAGTTATCACTATCAATTTCGTGTTCTGCACCCACGCAAAAAAAAAAAAACTGATATTTTTTTTTTAAATGCAATTACGTGTGATATTGTGGCCAAAGGCTTCCCTTTTTCAAACTGTGCCACAGATGCCTGTTGAACCATTAAAAAGCATATCACCTGAACAAAATAAAGAAAGTGCATTCGGGCTTCAGCAAAGGAGAAAGTAGGAGGAGTTGCACGTGTATTGATATATATGCTACACGTATGTTTTAATGGTTTGAGTGAGTTAGTAGCATTACAGAAATGCAAACATTCCACGCACAGCCCAAGCGACAAAAGTAAAGGACTGAAAATCACCCTCTTTTTTGGCTGCCCTCTGGGTTTCTTCGTCCTGCTTATGCGCAACGTGCCAGCAGGTATGGTATGCCGCACACATGAGTAAACTTAAGGAGAAGCACGATTCTGATCACACGTTATTTGCAGGGGGGCTCCATTCAGTGTAACCGCTCTACCTATGCTCCACCAACCCAGGTGTCGTCAAACAAAGGTTATGTGCCTCTTTTTTCTTCCGATCTTCTTTCTTCGACACATTCCGGAACAGTTGCTCCGCGCAAGAGCGGCCCAGCCAAGTGTCGCCTAGCAAAAAAAGCGTGCGCTCGCCTAATCTTTCATACTTTCTTCTGCGCCTTTATTATGCTGTGTACACATATGTACACAGAGTGACGAGAACGTTCACGGAGCATGTCATGTGGCCTGCCCCTTTCTGAATATATACGCTGGAGCTATGGAATAATTCTGGGGCATGTCTGCTTAGAGCACGACAGTTGCGGTGTCTGTGGCAAGAGATGTACGTTTTCCTCATCCCACAAAAAACAGAAAACAATGTCCTTTGGAGTTGGCTTAGAGCTCGCATGCATCATAACGTCACACCTTCCACCACAAGCATCGAGTCGTTCAAATGGGGTCTGCCAATAAACGAGCAATTAAGAAGATCAGGTGATTGACAGATATTCTTAATTATGAGTTGTGCGATGTGTGTCAGACAAGTATCCTCTCTTGATCCAATTACGTAAAAGATTAAGCATTACAATTTGCATGTAGACGGCTATTAAAATCGCACAAGGAATTGCGGAAATAAAAAACACGAGGCACGTGCAGGAAGAAGTCCGAAAGAGTGGAAAGCCGTGCTTCCGTTGCTGCGGCACACCTGGCTGATCAATGCATGCGATGAGCGTAACCTCCTGGAATGCGTCGAAGAAAGAAGAGCGAAGGAAATAAGAGGCGCAGAGCGGTGGCCGTATAAAATCTCCTGCAAGCCGTTTTGTGTGAACAGTATACTGTGTATTGTGCAACGTAACCTTTATTTTTACGTGAGAACGCTCCATACTGTGAACCGGTGCTAAAGGTTATTTCTGTGACGTCTGTCTTAAAAGTAAGTTTGTGCACTTTCAATAGAGGTTAATTATGCAAAGGTTACTAGATAACTTTTATTTTATAAGTACACAAATTTGTGAAATTGTGCACCTTTAGTAAACGTTACCGTGCTTAGAGTGTAGACATGGTTCCCTTTAGCGGGAGATGGTGTAATCTTTAAGGCGAAAGCCTTTAATGTCTCATGCTCACGTCCGTCCGGTGTCCGTCGGACGTCCGTCCGTCTGTCCATCCGTCCATGTCTGTCCGTCCGTCCATCCGAGCTCTGGCACGGAACCAGGTGGCCGCCGGGATGCGCAAACGAACGCCGGTCGCGTCGGACTCTATAGCGCTCGCGCTCTGCTTGCGTGGCGTCGCTGTGCCCAGAGTTTGCAATCATTCTGACCGACGCCGTCTCAATGAACCCAGGCGTTCACGGAATACACTTTCGAATTTACAAAGGGTCCGTCAATTTAAGAGCTGGAACGCGGATGGCGTTTGCACGATGCGCAAAGCGCGAGAAAATACTAACGCATGCGAACGGAGGAAGATGAGTCTCGCGTCTCGCTGCGATTCGCGGTAAAAAAATAAAAAAGAAAACACGCACACATTCAGTTTGTGTGTTATCCCACTGAGAGTGTAAAAGAAAAAAAAGACATGGCATAATCAGTGGAATGGCCACACGCTTTCGCCGAACACACTTTCGAATGTACAAAGTGTCCTTCAATTTTTTTGTTTCATTCTACATCATGAGTGGTACAGAAGGGAGCCACGTTTTCGTGCGCATCTCAAAGGCAGTTTTCAATTTGAAAGAAACTGTAAAAGCGGTGCGTGATAGAAAACACGCTCAAGCTGTTCTGAGGTCTGCGTACCGCGAGCGGCAAATGGTGCATATGAATAGCTCGCCGTTATATCGCTGGCACGAGCATGACGTGTGGCTGTGTTGGCTAGCAGGCTGCGGAGCGAGGGGTCGCTGGTTCAAACCCCCGTAAGGTGGTCTGGAATGACGGCGTCGACATGCAGACGGCGACGGCGAAAATCAGCCGAGAGTGTCCATATAATTGCTATCGCAATAAAATCTGTGATCGCGGCCCCAGCAGTCACATTCGATGGAGGCGGAATGCCAGGGGCCCGCCCGTGAACTGTGCAATGTCAGTGCACGTTAAACGCCCCAGGCGGTCGAAATTTCGAGAAGCCTCCATTACAGCGTCTCTCATATTTATATCGTGGTTTTGGGACGTGAAACCCCAGATCTTTATTATTATTATTATTATTATTATTATTATTATTATTATTATTATTATTACTGAAAATATCTTTGTATCTCTGTTGTAAAATACGTTTACGATGTATGGAATGTTGCGCGATACTGTGTAAGGCACGGGTCTCTAGTCACTTTTTTGTCGGAACTGGGCTCATGTGTTCCGAAGAGGGAAAATAAGACTTTTCTGTGCTAAGCCAAGCAAAGGCGCACCACCGAATGATGACACATGGCGGTCGGCGAAGACTACCCCACGGGCACGGGATGGCCCATGTGGTAAGTGTCCGACGGCGCTGAGGGCAGAACCGATGAAGCAGTGCGCAGGAACGCCGACCGCCCTTAAGGCCCGATTTTTTTCCGGCTGGCATTCCGGTATTTATTTGTTTAACATGAACTTGTGCTCGTGTGCAATGGTAGACATACTTTTCCATTTCGACAGTTTTGTGTTGAAGCTGAACAGGCGCCGTCTTGAAGACACTCTACTTTACTAGTTACTGTTGCTGACGGGCTATTAACGTGGCACCGTTCGCAGCAAAACAGATGGTGGTGTAAAATAAAGGTATATTTCTTTTTTTGAATTCATTAGCTACTCGAACAATACGGCTGAATTCCATTCTTGACCCACTGCAACAATATTGGCAATATTATTCCGAACTTCAAAAACGTGTATGCGGAACATCAGCATTCGCGCAACTTTAAAATATTTTATTATCTGTTGTTTTGTATCTGTATTGCTGAATTAGTATTTTGACATGCTTTTTTCGTATCTTTTTCGAAAGTACCTTCGAAATATCTCGTTACGTTGTTTACAAATTTATCTAAGGATCTGTATTTTAGGATTCCGGCACGTGTATTTTGATATCTGTCTTCGGGACTGCTTTCCTGTGCGCCTCTGCCCCGCCCTTTGCCGGATATTGTGCCATAGAAGCAAAACAAGAGCTAATATGCTGGGTTTTGCGCAATGGATGATAAAAAAAGACAAGAGTGCCAATGCGCCAATCACCAGGTAAGCGAGCGCGTACGAGTGACCACGCCCTGTGCAGGTGCGCGCGCATCGCAACGAGAGGGGCGACGACCTTTAGACTGAGTGATGCAGGTTCTTTTTTTCCTTGTTTCGAACGGCTCTCTAGGGCTGAGCCTCCGAGCGTTTTATGAAAGAGGACAAAGCCGTTGGTTTAACAAACACACAAGACATATAATAAACAATTAAAGCGAAAACTATGTATATAAAATTACACACTTAATCAAAGGTACAGGTTACACGGCAACGCACTCTTAGCAGCACACGAAACGCAAGTTCAATAACTTAAGCCTCACAGTATAGTTCTTACGCAGATGAGCGGCGAAGCAGGGCCATAAGTGATGGTGAGTCTCACCCTGTCGTTGAGGACTCGGCGACTCCTACGAAGCCGGAATCTGGCCGGAACCCGGTGGCAGGTGACAAAAGGAAACAGTGGCTGCTGGGCGACGCGTCGAGAAGTCAGGCGAAACGTCGCCAGGCGGCTGGACGTACAGCTCGGGCCCGTAGCCCGACTGCTGCTGCTCATTGCCTGTCGGCGCCAAAGTCCGCAGGCCTTACTGGAGTTCACGCAGGGCTCAGGTCTCCACGCACAAGAACGGGATGGTAGGAGGCCCCGGCCGGTTGAAGTCCTGGACGCTCGGGTCCGCAACCCGACTGCCCGCCCTCAACGCCCGGTCCAGTGACGACCTTTTGCTTGCCTGGTTCCGACGGAACTCCCCGCTCTTCCCGGCCCAAGCTTTACCTCGAACGCCGGCCCACTTGTCCCGTTCTGACTGACGATGCTGACGTTTCGTGGTGCCCAGCTATTGGCCCCTGGAATGTGCGTGTTGACTTCCCATTGGGCCACTTGCACGTCGAACCCTTGTGCCGCGTGTTCTCGTGCTGGACGTTCTTCAACGTCGTCGTTGTGTACGCAGCACCAGGCGAGCACTTTGCCGCATCTCCTTTCTTTTTTGCTTCGCGCACTTTTCAAAGGCGCACAATGCAAACGCGCACCACACATAACATAGGCCCCCTTTTCGAAAAGCTTTTCGCTTCGAAAAATTGGCGCTCAGTGCGCGTAACACCCACGGACAGACTCTAAACCCCAAACACTGTTGCCTATACTGACACTTTCAGATATAGTCAGTGAGCATACAATGCATACCGCTGTAAAAAAAATAGTTTGATACGTGTTGCAGTGCAATGGCGTATCCACATGGTTAACAACAATGGTTGCCATTTTATGGTCCCTGCACTGTACTGGTATAATCCTAACCACCGCACATTTTCACACTTAAGCTGCTACTGTGCACTCAACAACTAGATCCGTTTAGTCCTGTATACAGGCGATTTCACGGTCACACGCACTATTCGGGCCTAACAAACATGCATAAGTTACAATGAATATTTCAGAAACTATGTCCGCTTCGTTCAACCAATGCTTTCACTGTACAATCAATGAACTGACCAAAAGCTATTGATGTCACATAACATCCGAGCACAAAATCTGTACAGCACATCATATTCAGCCTCATATAGAAGTCCACAGCGAACTCCTACCTACCAACCATATAAATCCGTTGTCCAAAGTGAGGAACCCCAATAAGCAACCGGTTAATAAACTTTACGCTCAAGTAATAGCGTCCCACACAAAACGAGCGACAAGCTGCTTCCTCCTACAACAATGCATGCAATAAAGCAACTGGGACGCTGGGAAGAACTTGCTTATTAGACGAGTATAGTTGGGTTCTTTACCCGCGGTCCAAGGACCCGCAATTCAGCCAGAGGCTGACAACCAGGCTGGTGAATTCCGCACTCGAAGTGCCCCGTCGGAGACGCTCTTTGCGACGACTTGGGAGAAGAGGCTTGGAGAATTGCGAAAGCTTTTATTGTACAGCAGTGGTTACAAAACAGAAGAACACTTATTTACAAGTGTTTACACAATCTGGTCGGCTACATACGATATCGTCACCTCGGGAGGCCCGAGCACTGCCTAGCAGTGTCGCCGCTCAAACCAGACTGATCCTTTTTTCCTCCCCGATCCGTCGATGAGGGTACGGCTCCCAAACTTGCCTTGCCCAAACAAAGGGCGCACGCCACTTCCGAAGGTGCCGCCCACACTCGCCCAGGTCACCTCCTCGACCGGGGTGTGGCCACCACACCTAACCGGCGACACCAAGGTCCCTTCTTTGACGTGAGAAGGTGGCGGGTCCCACGCTCGTACGACCGGACGCATCAAAAGGTTCCGCCGCCTAACTTGTCGCTGAATTAGCAGGACGGGTTGTCGTCCCTGGTTTTGCCCTGGTCTGCGTTTTCTTAGCGTCCAAGCCATTACACCCGCGGGGGCAAGTCTCAGCCGAGAAGGGGGTGACTCACAACTTGCCGTCCTGTCGTGGGGGGGCATTGGTCATTCGCACCGACGCCAACTGCCTCCGCCGACTAGCTGGTTTCCCCAAACCTTACAAGACGCCTGTCTGTAAATTTCCTTGAAGCTACTCGAACGCTCAGCCGAAGTACTAGCTTGAACGCAACAGGGCATCGAGTTTAGCCGAAGGCGTCGCCTCCAGACAGACCGAGACGTGAGCGTCGCCCCTTCCAGTACGCGAACGCCTTGCCTTGAGTCGCAATCATTTAATGAAACAGAAGCCTTAGAGCAGATGCGCTGTACGCTCCACGGGAAACGCACTTGTTTCCTCACTGCTCCAGCAAGAATAGCCTTGCAATCTGCTGTGTTCTCCAGGAACGCCTTCAATCGACCTAACACTGTTCATTTGCTCAGATTGGTCATCCTGTACGGCCGCATCAGTACATCATGAAGAAAGCACCTACAACTGTGCACTGTGTTCTTGGACGACTGCTTTTGTACTCTCCCTCTCCTCACTCCGAGAGGTCACATCTGCACTAATCCGAGAACTCGAACTCTCTCGCTGTACGATCGAGTTATTCGCATGGTCTTCGACCATCTTTGTGGCCCCTGCTACCGAATCCAACGGTACACCTGAATTGGCGACCACCATCTCAGAGCGTTCCTCTCGGCAATCGCTGTCATCATCCCAGATGTCTTTCAGAACTCCTTCATTATAGCTACTCAGAGGTAATCCTACCTCTTCATTAAGTGCATCGCCCTCTCATAGGTTCGAACGCACAGTTCACGTGGAATGGAACTTTGTTCCACGCTTCCGAAGCTTTGCTCGGCTTCGTCGAGCTTCACGACACTTGTCCCAACTTCTAGGCTAGCTACCTCCACGCCAGCCTCAACCCGAGTTCCTGCCTCCAGCGAGAGACTATGGCGGGATTCAAGGTCAACCTTACTAAAACAATCGGACTCGATCCCGCAAAAACTGGTTTCGGCGCAAACAACAAACGCTTTCTCACACATCTGCCTCTCCAATCCCGTCTTTTTATCCAATGCTAGTTGGAGTCGTCGCTCAAGTGCTCGCCTTTCTAATTCGAGCTGTTCCTTTTTCACTTTCAGTTCTAATTCCAACTCTTCTGTCCTAGCCCTCAGTTTAGATTCCAGCTGCTCCATGTTAGTCTTTAATTCCAGTTCTAGCTGCTCCTTCTTTGCCCTTCGTTCCGCAGCTCTTTCCTCTCGCTCAAGCGCCATCCGCTCCTTATACCACGTTCTAAACGCCGCTCCCTTGAGACCCATGCGGTCCGCCATTTCCAATAACTCCCACGTGCTAGTCATGGTTCTAACTGTTCTAACCGCGTCGAAAAATCACTATGAAAAAGCCGGCAGATCCCACGCACTGTGGGAATCGATGTAATGCAAAGCAGCCAGGAAGGAGCAAATATTGCTTTGCATAATTTCCATGTCATAATTTACATGTTAGGACCTGTCATTTATGTTCGTCACACAGTCACGTCACCCAAAACAAATTTTCGTGTATATCAAGCTAGCGGACTGGACGCAAGGGCACCATGAGCGTGGCATGTAAATGGCGTTGTAGATGACCTGCATAGAAAAATTTTCAAGTTACCACCTGCCACTTATGTTCGTTATACAGTCATGTCACTCAATACCAAATTTGGTGTATATTAAGCTAACGAAACGACCGCGAGCGCGCCATGAGCGTGTAATGCAAGTCATGTCGCACATGACATGTCATGATTTCCATATTGCCACTTGTCATTTATGTTCCTCATACAGTCATGTCACTCAATACCAAATTTGGTGCATATGAAGCTAACGAAACGGCCGCGAGAGCGCCATGAGCGTGGCATGCAAGTCATGTCGCACATGACATGTCATGATTTCCATATTACCACTTGTCATTTATGTTCGTCATACAGTCACATGATCATACAATGCCAAATTTGGTGTATATCAAGCTAACGAAACGGCCGCCAGCGCGCCATGAGCTTGACATGCAAGTCATGTCACTCGTGATATGTCATGATTTCCATATTACCACTTGTCATTTATGTTCTTCATACAGCCACGCCAAGCAATACCAAATTTGGTGTATATCAAGCTAACGAAACGCCCGCGACCGCGTCATGAGCGTGGCATGTAAATCAAGTTGTTCATGACATGCACGTCATTATTTGCATATTACCACCTGTCATTTATGTTGGTCAGGCAGAAATGTCTCATCGTACCAAGTTTTGGATATATCATGTTAAGAAAACGGCCTCAGGAGCACTTTGGCCATGGCATGTCAATCATACTTTTCATGACAAGTTAGTCATGATTTTCATATGACCAGCCGTCATACAGTCATATTATGACATACCAAGTTTGGTATAACTCCCATTAACGATACGGCCAGGAGAGCACAAAGTCGTAGGCGGCTAGATAGATAGATAGATAGATAGATAGATAGATAGATAGATAGATAGATAGATAGATAGATAGATAGATAGATAGATAGATACGCTCAAAGTCGCCGAAGTTCGCTAAGAAATGCTTCGCATTTAAAACAAACGGCTTTGTCCTGTCGCTGCGGACGCCAATTTATGATGCAGCTTCTTCTTTTTTGGTACGAAGCAGCTCTTTGACTAGCCTGTGTAACGCTGTCCCTCCGTACGTCCGTACGAACGCGCCGCAACGCGCTCCCCTCGCCGCAGTTGTTGCAGCGGTGCCAAGTAGGCCACGGCGTTGACGTCACGCTCCCCTCGCGTCGACGTCACTCTCCCTCGCTGCCGCGCGCTCGCCGCAGCGGCCGCAGCTGCCGCCTCGTCCTTTCGCCCGCAACACCTGCCGCTACCGCCGCTCGCTTAATTAACACCATCTTCCCAAATGGAACCCTGATGGAATGCGAAGCAGGAGCGTTGCGCACGGGTGGCGTCATGGGTTGAACGGCGCTAACGCAGTTGCTGCGGTGAGCACTGGAAGATTCGTTTGAAGCGATGGCTGGCGTAGGTCTTGTCGTTTCTTCAGAGTGGACACGGGCGCTGGACCGGAGCTGGCGCGTTAGTCCCGTTCAACCCGTGACGCCACCCGAGCGCAACGCTGCTGCTTCGCATCCCATCAGGGTTCCCTTTGGGAAGATGGTGTTAATTTCATTGTTTGGAACGGCTCTCTAAGGCTGAGCCTCCGAGAGTTTTATGAAAGAGGACAAAGCCGTTGGTTTAACAAACACACAAAACATTTAATAAACAATTAACGCGAAAACTATGTACATAAAATTACACACTTAATCAAAGGTACAGGTTGCACGGCAACGCACTCTTAGCAGCACACGAAACGCAAGTTCAATAACTTAAGCCTCACAGTATAGTTCTTACGCAGATGAGCGGCGAAGCGGGGGTCATAAGTGATGGTGAGTCTCACCCTGTCGTTGAGGACTCGGCGACTCCTACGACGCCGGAATCTGGCCGGAACGTGGTGGCTGCTGGGCGACGCGTCGAGAAGTCAGGCGAAATGTCGCCAGGCGGCTGGACGTACAGCTCGGGCGCGTAGCCCGACTGCTGCTGCTCATTGCCTGTCGGCGCCCAAGTCCGCAGGCCTTACTGGAGTTCACGCAGGGGTCAGGTCTCCACGCACAGGAACGGGATGGCAGGAGGCCCCGGCCGGTTGAAGTCCTGGACGCTCGGGTCCGCAACCCGACTGCCCGCCTTCAACGCCCGGTCCGGTGACGACCTTTTGCTTGCCTCGTTCCGACGGAACTCCCCTCCTCTTCCCGGCCCAAGTTTTTCCTCGAACGCCGGCCCACTTGTCGCGTCCTGATTGGCGATGCTGACGTTTCGTGGTGCCCAGCTATTGGCCCCTGGAATGTGCGTGTTGAATTCCCATTGGGCCACTTGCACGTCGAACCCTTGTGCCGCGTGTTCTCGTGCTGGCCGTTCTTCAACGTCGTCGTCGTCTACGCAGCACCACGCGAGCGCTTTGCCGCATCTCCTTTCTTTTGCTTCCCGCACTTTTCAAAGGCGCACAATTCAAACGCGCATCACACATCGCAGACCGCGTCCTCCGCGCCACCTCTGGCTAGTGATGACAATAACGCGCTGAAATCGCGGAGCTCTGAGGACTGCCGGTGGTATATGGTGTACATAAATAGCTCACCGTTAGTAAGCTGAAGAACGTACGCTCGGTGGCCGAGTGGTTTCAAGCCGAGCGCTGCGAAGCGAGAGGTCGTAGCCTCGACGCCCGGCGACGTAAATTTTTCTTCCAGTTTTAGGGGCGAAGCTCCTGATGCCGTGGGTCGTGCATCCCCTGTAGTTTGTAGTACGTAGTAGCCACCTCGATTTTCAAGGTCCTGTGTGATGACGATGACGCTGCCATCACGGCACACCACATGGAATGTACCCACTATGCGTCATAACGATGACGCTGATGACGATGACGATCGCGATGCCATACAACACATGACATCGCGATATGGTCTCACATGCATATCGTTTGACCACATGCAACCAACCACCATCCGAGGAACCTGCATCGATCTCGTCTTTGCAATGAACCTCCGGAGCTTCGCCCACTCATCATCATTCACTCCGTGGATATGCTGTGATTGTTTTTCTTGGCAATCCGTTATTTTATATTTTACAACGTCATATCCATGACGGAAATACGTAAGTGGAGCCGTGGTGGACCCCGGCATAAAACAATTTCATGTTAAAATAAAAAAAATATAAAAGCTTATGCTGAAGTCATTAAACCACCACAGCCAACGTAAGAACCGAGAGGAAAATAAAGATAAGCAGTGCAATGCATAGCTAAACAAACTTCAAAGAATTTTTTTCAATCCTCACATTGAGAAAACAATACTGCTGACATCTACATATAAGAGGATGAGAGAACTGGAATGTTCACTTTCATTGCATAGCAATGATATGGACACTCTCGGCGGGTTTTTGCCGTCGCTGTCACGCTCCGTATGAACTCCAAATCGATAACATCGCCCCGCGCATTTTATGTTCTACACGCGCGCAACCGTGACGAACGCGGCTGAAGCAGAGATGAAAAGGAGCCGGCCATCTCCGTTGCATGAGGGATACACGCGATAACATCCCCCCGCGTGCGAGCCAGGCTCTCGGTGGCTCCTCAAACAGAGGGGAGAGGACCTGCCTGTCTTTCGTTGGGCGAAGCAGCGTCGGGCAGGGGGAGGGTGGAGGCTTCGTCGTTAGAGCAACAACTTGAACTTTGACCATAACGGCGCGGTCACTGGCGCTGACGCGCGCGCTATCTCAGCAGACATCAACAAACGGCCCGCTTACTTCGCGTTGCCATTACAGAGTACAAAAATTACACCATCTCCCGCTATAGGGAACCATGTGTAGATGCGAAGCTGCGGGCGCTAACGCTTACACTGGCGGCGGCGTTGACGCTGGCGCTCATCGCAGCGTTGTGCAGGAGAGAAAACTCAGGAGGCGCAAAGCACGCAGTGATGGAGCGGTGTTTCCTACTGGAACATGCCAATCGCTGCTAATGGGCAATGAGAGACAGAAGACTCCGACTGGACACAGAGACCCGCAGTCCGCTTTTGGTTGACGCGCACGCTGCGAATTTTTTATTGTTCAACAACGCACAGGAGAAATCTCTCAACGGCACCACCTTGCAGGTCAAGATTCAGTACCATATATACGGGGTGGCCAGTGAACGGTTGTGCAGCGCGAGCAGTCGGTTTTTTCAACCAAGAAACTCGCTAGCAGACGCTGCCTGCGTCGGCGTCGCGAGGCGAGAGAGGGGGGAAGCGCATGCGCAGTGGGAGTGTGGACGCCACGGGCAGGGATGCCTAGATGAGAGAGGGGGGAGCGTAGGAGGGGAGAGGGGGAGGCGCATGCGCAGTGAGGGTGTGGTTGCCGCGGGGAGGGGGTGCCTAGAGGAGAGAGAGGGGGAGAGGAGGTTCTTTATTTTATTTTTTGAAAGGGTTTGCGCATGCGCAGTAAGGGTGGTCACGCCGCACACCACCACCGGATCAAGCTTCGCCATCAGATGCTTCACATCTAAAAACCGCTTCGCTCCACGGAGCGGCCGCATTCCCTTACACCCCCAGCGTGTTGAAGAGTTATGCGACACCGGATCCACAAAAAGTTAGCTCATAGGTTTACCTCGTATAACATGCCAGTTTTTTAAATGCGAAGCATTTCTTAGCGAACTTCGGCGACTTTGAGCGTATCTATCTATCTATCTATCTATCTAGCCGCCTACGACTTTGTGCTCTCCTGGCCGTATCGTTAATGGGATTTATACCAAATTTGGTATGGCATAACATGACTGTATGACAAACATAAATGGCTGGTCATATCATGAAAATCATGAATCATTTTTCATGAAAAGTATGATTTACATGCCACGCTCATGGCGCGCTCGCGGCCGTTTCGTTAGCTTGATATACACCAAATTTGGGATTGAGTGACGTGACTGTATGACGAACATAAATGCCAAGTCGTAATATGGAAATCATGACATGTCATGTGCAACATGACTTGCATGCCACGCTCATGACACTCTCGTGGCCGTTTCGCTAGCTTCATATACACCAAGTTTGGTATTGAGGTACGTGACTGTATGACTAGCATAAATGACAGGTGGTAATATGAAAATCATGACCTGCATGTCATATACAACATGATTTACATGCCACGCTCATGGCGCGCTGACAGCCATTTCGCTAGCTTGATATACACCAAATTAGGTATTGACTGACGTGACTGTATGACGAACATAATTGCCAAGTGGTAATACGGAAATCGTGACATATCATGTGCAACATGACTTGCATGGCACGCTCATGACACTCTCGTGACCGTTTCGCTAGCTTGATATGCAACAAACTTCGTATTTAGGGACGTGACAGTATGACGGGCATAAATGACGTTTTAATATGGAAACCATGACATGTCATGCGCAACATGACTTGCATGCCACACTCATGGTACTCCCGTGGTCGTTTCGCTAGCTTGATATACACCAAATATGGTATTCAGCGACGTGATTGTATGACAAGGATAAATGACAAGTGGTAATATGCAAATCATGACATGTCATGTGCAACATGACTTGCATGCCACGCTCATGACACTCTTGTCGCCGTTTCGCCAGCTTGATATACACCAAATTTTAAGGTGAAAGCCTTTAATGTCTCATGCTCGCGTCCGCCCGTCCGTCCATCCGTCCCTCCAGCCGTGCCCTGGCACAGTGCCAGGTGGGCGCCGGGGCGCGCAAACGGACGCCGGTCGCGTTGGACTCTACAGCGCTCGCGCTTTGCTTGCGTAACGTCGCATTGCCCAGCGTCTCTAATCATGCAAGGAGGGAGACGCGCGCATCACGTTTCATTCTGACCGACCCCGTCTCAGTGGGCACAGGCGTTCGAGGAACGCACTTTGGAATTGACAAATTGTCCGTCAATTTAAACGCTGGAACGCGGATGGCGTCTGCACGATGCGCAGAGCGCGAGAATACGAACGCATGCGAAATGGAGGCAGATTGGTCTCGCGTCTCGCTGTGATTTGAGGTAAAAAAAATTAAGCGAACATAAGTGGCAGGTGGTAACATGTAAATCTTGGCATGCATGTCATCTACAATGCCACTTACATGCCACACTCGTGGTGCGCTTGCGTCCAATTCGCAAGAGTGATATACACCAAAATTTGTATTTCGCGACGTGACTGTTTGACGAACACAAATGACAGGTCCTATCATGTAAATAATGACCTGCATATTATGTACAGCATGATTTGCTCCTTGCTGGCTGCTTCGCATCACATCGATTCCCACGGTGCGTGGGATCTGCCGGTTTTTTTGCTATTCGCAACTGCGTAACACGCTCCGTGTGCTGGCAACACTGGTCGAAAAAAAAGATGGCTATGCTTAACAGGGTCAAGGCGACACTTTCACTTGGTGCTGTGCTGAAGTTTCTTGATAGCGGCGTCGGATCGCGTTGCTTCGTCGAAGGCGAAAAGGTGCTGGCCGCTGACCACCTCATTCTCATCGGCATGAAGGATTTCACAAGCGAAACAGCGGAAATAGTTGCGCTGTGCGTGCAAACATCGAGCCTCTTCGGCGAACCACATCAGACTTCAAGTTGAAGAACCTGTCCAGCACCCGAGGTTCAAGAAGGTAAATGCGCATGTGTAGTGGGCCTCTCCGAAAGGTGCAAGCACTTGTGCGCTGCGTTCCTGCAGCGCACAAGTGGCAGGACTTCATAGGCAAGGACTTCACCGTTTTCGAGGTAACTCTGCGCTGCGAGTCGTGTTGCCGATTGCATGTATCCCATTGAGTTGTGTTGTTCCGTCAAAAGCTGAATAAGCATGCCCTTCACTTGATTACAGAACGGAGCTATGTCTGGATCAGTGTATCTTGAGATAGGGCAAATCGTAGTTTCGCTTCTAATAGGAGTGCTCCTTTCTTTTCCTTCGGCGATCGATGTTATTACGTTTCTAATAAACAAGGTCGCGTGCAGGCACGAACATAATATATCACGCACGCACGAACATATATATATACACGCACGCGCGAACTTAAGTACAGGGTGGTTGAACCTCACCCCCACCCCCAAAAAAATGTCAGCCGTACGACCCTGGTGAAAGTATTAATAAACTTAAGGAACTCATAACTACTCAAAGTAAATTAATTTTTTTAGTTAACCACGTTTGGTTTCCGGAAATTGGCGATCGTTTATTCAGTGGAATGGTGATAAATGCATCACTCGGAATCAAGCCTGTTCCAACAAAAGTTCCGCTGCACTGTGTCGGAAAGGAACCAAGCGATGCACCCGCAAGTCGAACGCTCCAAAAGCGGAACAATCGCGTTTTTCTGTTCCTGTTAAATTTCTTGCGAGCTGACGCACCTAAACTGTCAGCACGCCGTGTTTCATGAGAACACAACACCGTCTCTAGACACCGCAGAGCAAACGAAGGCATAAGCACCCTACGTTTGTCCACAATAAATATATTTCAGGTTTCACTTCTACAGTTCACGCGGAAGAAACGTACGTCAGTGACAGGGGCATAGCGAGAATTTTTCCCGTTGCACACTAAACAAATTATGACCCATAAGGGTGTAAATGAGCTTGTCACCAGACGAACACCCTTTGCCACCTATTGAGTGTTCGAAAAATAATAATAATAATATCTGGGGTTTAACGTCCCAAAACCACGATATGATTATGAGAGACGCCGTAGTGGAGGGCTCCGGAAATTTTGACCACCTGGGGTTCTTTAACGTGCACCTAAATCTAAGTACACGGGCCTCAGCATTTTCGCCTCCATCGAAAATGCAGCCGCCGCGGCTGGGATTCGATCCCGCGATCTTCGGGTCAGCAGTCGAGCGCCATAACCACTAGACCACCGTGGCGGGGCGGGTGTTCGAAAAAGGGTGCTAAGAAAGGGTGCAGAGCTCAGCACCCTTAATAAAGGGTACACAGCATAAAATTTCAAGGGGTGTAATGGTTGCACCCTTTATAAAGGGTACTATCGTGCCATAACACCCTTTAAAATGGGTGCTGGAAGGGTGTTCGACATCGATGTACCGGTGGAGCTAAAGCGATGTACCTAGGATGGATGCAAACGATGGCCACAAATGTAGAATGCCCTATACTCTGTAGACAATGCCGTATGACAGGCCACATACACACTTAAAAAGATGGAGTGACCTACGCTCCATTTAGGGAGAAACGGCGATGTCTCCAATGTTCGTCTTTAAATGAGGTAACGTTTGTCCCTTTTGACACAGAGAAACGTTCGTGCCCCGTCAAAATAAAAATGGCTGAAACCAGGCTAGCGTAGCCAGCAATAAAATTAGGCTGACGCAGTACACCGATTTAGCAAGTACACGTTTATGCCTTAAGGGGCGCACGTTGGTACAACAGAATGGCGTCTTGGCGAATAGTTGAGAGTCGGGCCCATTCATGGATTGCTCAAGGACACCGGAAGGCTGATGCAGTGCATTTACATACACATTTATTTGTAAGTACTCGTTTGCTGGTCTGCGAGACACATAGTACACACGCACACACACTCAATGAATTCAATGCGCACTTCATTCATTTGCATACAATATAGCCCATACTATGAACAAATCGCAACCACCGCGTACTCACAGGTGTGTTCACACACACCCCAATATGAAGTGCAGACGTTTATATAGTCACTGAATTACGACCGACGTGGTGGTACAAGTGTCACGTAATTTTGGTCAACTCTTGTACATTTTATGGCTGCATCACAAGATACTCAGACATAATGATCCTGTAGCTATCCCTTAGTCAAGCTTAGCAGTTAATCAAAAGTTACATAAATTGAACGTGATAATTACAGGATTCATTAAGTTCCCGTGAAAACGACCGCAACCATGCATACCATTTCGACGAGATTTTGAAGGTTGCGCTATCTCTCGACATAGGACACAGATAAAATTTCTCTCTCTCTGATTTCTTTAGTTTTTATTGGTACTCTGGGAGGGCGCAGTATGCAGACCAGATTCTGTCGCCTTCGTCACGTCGACTTCGTTGAGTGGTCTGGCGTTAACATCTGTTAACATTCTATTTACGCGTTTACCACAACTACGACGATGAGCCATGGATTCACTCAACTGCTAGCCCTTCAATGAGAATGCTTCTGATGCGCTAACGGCAGTCTTAGTTGTCTATGCGTACATTACAACGTGGGTCGAGTGAGAGAAAGAAGACAAGATGGCCTCGCACGAGACGGTGTTCTTTCGTGAGCGATGTCAGTGGCTCTTGGCATCGCGGCAGCTCGATTACATGAGTAGAACAAGGCGCAAACGAGGCCGATAGTTCTATAGATGAGTCATAATCCTGTTGTAGCTCCACAAGCTACGTATAGAACCAATGACTACTCAGCTTGTAGCGCAACACCTGGTCAGCGCCGGCCGTGAGTCGAAGAGGCGCAGACCGCACGAGTGCCAAAACCAGTGTAGAACTTAGGTTCGGCCGGTTGCTGCCGCAACTCAGATATCCGCTACTTCGGTAGGGCTTCTAATGTGAGCGTGGTGGCCAACCAGGCGACTTTTAAAAAGTTGTTGGCTATTTTCGTTGACCACGTTGCTGACAAACTTTTGTCGGCGACTGTACACCCTCATGAGTGCTCTCCAGCACCGATTAGTTGCAGCACCCTTCTTGCACCCTAGTTTACACCTTTCTGATGTATGCACCCTTTGCGTTCCGCTTGTAGAGTGCTGTGACCCAAATAGGCTGCTCGAAGGGTGTGCAGTAGGATGTCGCACCCTTTTTCGCACCTTTATGGGTCAGAATTTGTTTAGTGCGTGATGTACACCCATATTCGCGCGTGCGTTTGTGCGCGTGTATATGCACACATGTGAAATCAAAAATTTTCGAGGGGAAGGATTACAGCAGCTTGGGCATGGGTGGCACTACAAGTTGAACAGAAAACAAGCATACGCGAAAAATACACTCACGCACATAACGCAACAAATTTCCTGAAGCGCGTGCTTGTTTAAACGAAACTATACTACTCCCTTTGAGAAGCCCGAGTATTGACAAGAATGCACACACGCTAAATAATGGTGTACTCACCGGGGAGAATAAAGTCGTCGCCAGCGAAATGATTAGAACAAACAACCATAGTGTCCTTCACCTTCTTTCCAATGCATAAGTTTCTGATCTACGCCGTTGTCCCTCGCGTGTCGTCTGCGGCCTTCGGGAAAAGACATATAACGACACTTTGACACCTTTCCACCGCGGCACACAGCAATGGTCTTTGGACATCGCTTACTTCTTGTTCAGGCTCGCGCGTACGGCATAGCGAAAATAAAGGAACTATGCGGCCGCTTCTCAGCGCGCGCAACGTGATAACATATCTCCTTTCAAGGTTGGCCCTGTTAGTGGCATTTCCAGGCGCGGCCGCTAGGTTGCGAGCACTCAGTTGGAATCGCGAATAGCATTCATTATTTCGCCTTTGCGGCGAAACTGCGGAACTGTGATTGTTTCGTACCAACGTCACGGAGAGCGCGTCAGGTCATGATGATGATACGAACTCGCTTGAGCGCGCCATGTCGCGGTTGACGGCACATAAAGGCACCAAAGACCGCGTGGGAGCAGCTTTGGCGCAACAATGCGTTTTGGAGCAGGATAGCGCAGCAGAAGCGGTTTGACGCAGCGTGGCGCAATTGGTGCAGCACTTCCTCCACTGTTAATACGAAAAATACAAAAATAACTACAAAAAATTAGCAGTTGTTCCGAGTACGAATACAACCGATGAGCGAAGCTCTTTAGAAATGGGAAGCAAGTGACTGTGTACGTTTTGAAACTCTTTAACCATTCGAAGGATGCAAGGCAGATTGTGATTTCGGTGTCTCGGTTGATGCCAATGATCTTGGGAAAGTCACTTTCGCTGAAGGTGTCCAGATCGGGTAGGCCGTATTTCCAGTACTCACCGAAACTGTCGAACCCGCAATGGGTCTACAGTCAGAGGAAAGAAGAGATGGTAGCACGGAGGAAACTGTAGTCGTTCATGGCAGCAGAGCCTGCGTGTGGCACATGGAGAACGCTGGCTACATTAAAACGCGAAGTGTTTTTTTTTTGCGCCTCGCGCCTTGTTTGCGCGCGGAGAGCGTCTGCTGCGCTGGGTGTGGCAACGCGCGTTCACCAGTTTAAGGGGAGAGCTCAGAGACGAAGAAAGAAGGAGACTAATCTGCCTCCTCGCATGCGCTCGTATTCTCGCGCTTCACGCATCGTGCAGACGCCATCCGCGTCCCATCGCTCATAAAGCTCATTTATCCTCCCGCTTGAGGGGAGACGCCACAGCTGGCACCATGCCAGGGAGCTTCAACGGCGAATGGCGCTCCTAAAAAATTCACCGCCCAAGCACTCTGTACAAATGGTTAACCAACGAAGCTGAAATGTGCGGTCCCAGTGTTTAGCAGTGGGTTCAAGCCGACGCTGCACTGAAGCCATCCACAGTTATCGTTGCCAGGTTGTGGTGGAACCACCGGCGGTCACAGACGTCGAAGCCGAAGCCAAAACGCCGCTGGAGAAACTCTCGCCCAAAGCGGGCGTTCGCCCCGGCCAACGCGCTCCCGCAATCACGTCGACGCGGTTCTGCCCGCAACGCCGTTTCTTCGGCTCGCCAGAGGGCGCGCCGTGGCTGCAAGCGTTCGGCCTTGCAAGCGTCGTACCCAAGCTCGCGCGTCAGTACGACGCTCAGAACGACGTAACTGATAGCACAGCCAATGGAGACCGCTCGTGACACAGATGCCGAGCGGTTTTTCGTTTCTCCTAGCCATTTACAGCTTTCGCGGTAAAAATCACCGCCCAAGCAATCCGTACAAATGGTTAAACAGCGAAGCTGAAATGTGCGGCCGCGGTGTTTAGCAGTGGGTTCAACCTATAGTGAACTAGAACCAACATCCTAGTGGCGCGAACGAGAAGGTTTGGGCACGGCCGCGTGGATCATCGGCGCGCGCGGCTGCCGCGCGCCGATGATCCAGGCGGCCGTGGTTCGGGCGTGCCATTTGGCGCAGAAAAATCCAGGTGGCGCCGCTGCAACTTTTCCTAGCGGCACCGACGCTTCCGTCGGCGTTGTTGAATACGTTTGTATGCGTTTCACCGCGTCGTCGTGGTGTGGCATATTGATAGACAGTTTTAGTTGCGGCGTCTGTAGTGAAACAGAATTTTTTTTATTATATTTTTTAGATTTCACGGTAGCAGCGTCTACTACGGCGCAGCTACCCCATTTCAAACACCGTTGAGACGCCGACTCACGTCGTCTCACCGCTCTTAAACAATGCGGGCAGCGCTGGACGCTGGCCACAAAAAAAAAGAAAAAGAAAAAAAACGGCAGCACCCCAAGAGGGGCGCAAGCATCCGAACGCTAGGAAAAGGCGCAGCCGCGCCCCTTGCGGCGAGGAGAGACATCCTGCCTCAGCCGCTGCATTGCAACGCTCCTCCGTTCGCACCACTAGGATGTTGGTTCTAGTTAACTATAGTTCAACCCGACGCTGCACTGAAGCCTTCCACAATTATTGTTGCCAGGTTGTGGTCGAACCAAAAGCGGTCACAGACGTCGCAGCCGAAGCCAAAGTGCCGCTGGAGAAACTCTTGCCGAGAGCGGGCGTTCGCCCCGGCGAACGCGCTCCCGCAATCATCACGTCGACGCTGTTCTGCCCGCAACGTCGCTTCTTCGGCGCGTCGTTGCTGCAAGCGTTCGACATCGCGAGCTAACTCGGCGGCGTGGTTTGCAGGATCCGCCCGCCACCGGCGCTTGCATTCCCGTTCACGATTTAGCGCGGCTTGGAAGGCTGCCGGGTCGTCGGTACGCAGTTGCTGCCGGCACTCGGCCTCGCGGGCCTGTTCTTGTGCCCGCACTGCAGCATCGGCCCGGCGAATGCGAGCTCTCTCACGTTTCCACTGTCGGCGCTCTCCTAAAGTTGTCCGCTGTTCGGGAGTTCGTACGATCCGTGGCTTACCCACGTGGAAGCTCTCAGTCGAAACTGATGCGCGCGTGCTCGGCGCCACGGCCGCGAAGGGATGGACGACGTCACTCACGGCCCAGCCAATGGTGCGCGAGCTTGGGTACGACACTCAGAACGACATAACTGATAGCACAGCCAATGGAGACCGCTGGTGACACAGATGCCGAGCGGTTTTTCGTTTCTCCTAGCCATATACAGCTTTCGCTGTAAAAATGTGTTAGAGCCCCAGTCGAATATTACAACCGCCTGACGGTCTAAGGTAATACGTAACTCGGGCCTGCATGTAACTGGCCTGATTGTAACTGGTCTGATTGTATCTGGTCTGACCGTAACTGGTCTGATTGTAACTGGTCTAACTGTAACTGGTCTGATTGTAACTGGTCTGATTGTACTTGCTCTGATTGTAAATGCTGATTTTAATTGGTCTGCTTGTAATTGCTCTGATTGTGACTGGTCCGCGTGCTGGAGGCTCGGCCAGGCCCGCTCATTAAGCAGTTTTTATGCTATCCTGTGAATGCATTTAGCAGCTGTGACAACCCAATGTCACCAGTTTGTGCGCTTTGTGTGACTACGCAAAGGGTGCATGAATAAGAGTGCTGACACACTACCTGTGCTCATTGCTGCACCTCCTTGCGCAGCCGAACGTTCCTGCCGCCTATTTTAGGGTAGCATGCGTCTCATAGAGAAACAATGTGAGCCAGTGCCATGCTTGAGTGCCTTCAACCGCAGACGAAAAACTTGCATACCATAGACATGACCAAAAAATGGCACAAAGCAGGCTGCTGCCGCACTGTATTACAGAGAGGCTGCCACGCGAAACAATGAACGTAAGGCATTATACTAACGGCCAAAACCACCATCGCTGTAACTATAAGTTTAGGGTGCAGTAATCACATTGGAAGATAAAAAAATCTGGGTGATAGTTCAGGCCAGCCATCATTATGCGAACAGATGTGGTTGGTTGTGCATGCATGTTACGAGATATCCAAAATGTTTTGCATCAGGAGTTATGCAAAACAATACACTATATAAGCTATTTTATCCAAGCCCTTTTGATAGAGCATGCAATGCTGCAGGTAAAAGTACTGCGACACAAAACATGGTGGCAATGCTGATATAATGTTCAAGTAGCAATGAGAAGTTGCGAAACAAGTCAAGGACTGATGCAAATGGCAGTGGCTATTTCCGCTTATGTACACTCACATACTAAATTAATTTTCCTGGAAATGAAAGCCTATATACTTTAGGTATTGGTTGCAGTTTTACAGCATAAGTGCAGCGATACCTTCGAGCTTGATTTAGTGAATGGTCTTTTAAAGTAATGACTTTCTGTACAATTTCTTTGAAGTGTACAGTCATTTATTTAAGGCGTGTACTTCCGTTGCACATCACCGAGCTTCTGTGCCAGATGCCTGCGGACGCTCTTCACCCTCTTGGGTCATTTAAGAGGTGTACTTCCGCTGCACATCACCGAGCTTCTGTACCAGATGCCTGCGGACGCTCTTCACCCTCTTGGCGGCCATTTCTGCCGGCGTATGGTCGCCCTTATAAATATGGAACACCGCTGCGAAAAGAAGAGCACAGTGTTACACACAGACATTATACATGGCATACAGTCACAGACCGATTTTCCAGCCCTGGCTGGCACCGCAAAATAGTTCAAAAAGTCGAAGAGACCAAAATATTCATTAATACATGAAAAAAATTCATTTAGATTAGAGCGACCTAAAAAACATCTTTCCATGGCCTGCTTTATCTAACCATGGCCTGCTTTATGCTACACTTGGAGGTGAGCAGAGTTGGTTGCATTTGGACTGGGATACAGTGACCTGAGTGCACTGGCGATCTATCTCTGCCACTGACGGTTGCGGCCGGCACAGAAGGGAGTGCATTGCGCCAAGTAAACATAAAAACGAAACAAATTTGCTGGAGCTGCTGAAGCACTGGTCGCCAACAATGTGATTGCGGATGACGACCACACCATCTGCTTTGGCTGTCCGTGAACGCCGCTTCCCGTCCTGTGCGCAGCACATTCATGGCACTTCACACTTGGCTCACTCCAAGGACCATCTCAATAACAGAGTTGAGGCCAAATGTGACTGAATAAACGAGAGTTCGATGCCCTTCAACCATTCATATGCTTGCCGGAACGACAGTACACCTGCGAACTGTCCAATTTTCCAAATTAACCCTGGTCAAATTAACGAGTTTTTACTGTACCTAAAATCAACTGAGTCATAAGCACAAAAACATGGCCATCAGCTGATTAGAGCATTGTGAGCTGCATACTTATGCAGCCGCCTCAGGGTGCCGTGACATGATCACACCGTGCCTTGCATTCCTGGAATTACCCATGATGAAGAATTACGCCGGCATGCTTGCGATCACAATGAGGATCACAATGCAGTAAGCACCAGGTAGTAGGACATGAGAAAAACCTGCTACCTGTGATGGTGTATTCAAAAAGGACATTTAAGTAACAATGGCACAAAATCCCCATCAGCTGATCCAACCTAAAGCATAAGACCGTCATACCTTTCAGGGAGTTCAGCTTCTCCGGTGTCATGGCAGGTTTGGCCTGCGTCTGTCCAAGCGATTTATATTTGTTTGACAGGACCCCTGTCACGCTTCGGCACTTCAGCTGCTCTGGTGTCCAATATATCAGGCACGCAGAGCGGCAAAACATCGAATCACTTGGCGCTTTCATCAGCATGCTGCAGGCATCTTTGGCCACCCAACTGCTGCACGCAGCATAGATCTGCATACAGAAAGGGGCAAGAACAAAGCTGGACAATTTAAACAAATAGCAAGCATGCACAGCTCACGTCATATTTATCAGTTCACTAATGGACAGTGTTACTCGCTCTCTGGCAAGCACATTTTATGTTAGAGCTGCATTTTGCCATGTATGTGGACTGTTCCCCAAGGGCCGAATCAGAATCAGATTCATTGGATTTCAGTTCATCAGACGAGGATTTATTCACGAGTTTAGACTCAGATGATGATGAAGGAGCGACACCTCGAAAGCGTGCGCGGCGAGACAATGCGGATCGGATCAGAGGGTGACTATTCCCCAGCGTTTAATGTGGCAGCAAGAATATTTTTCACCGGAAAAGTACTCTGGTGTCCTTATTTTTTAATGTCTGTGAGCTATGTTTGCCACTTCACTAAGCCAGACAATATAGCCTAGCGAGTAAATGCAGCACGCTCGGTCACAGTAGAAAATTTTTGGGGGGGTGATGCATATTTACGAGAGCCATAGTCTGAGATGATGGCGGTATTCCTGGAGCCTTCATTACAAATGTGCAGAGGGCTTTGTGCTCTGCGAGCGTCTCATTTTCTTGTTATCCTTGGTGCCTTTTTTTCATTCTTTTTTTGCTCGTAGGGGTGTTTCAGGAAGAGAACATCATAAGAACCACTGATCATATTTTTAGCAAGTTCTCTCTACTGTGTTCCTCAATTAAATTGAGGTCGAAAGAAGCTGCCTTACCAATATACTATGTCTGTGATTAGTGATAACAAAATTATATGATTGATACAAGCCTAATCACCAGAATTAAATTCAATACTCTACTGAATATTTCAGCAGTAAGAAAATCTCGGTTTTTGTCAGGAATAAACCAGTTTGTCACAGAAAGCTGGCTGCGCAAGAGTGGCTACCAATAATCGGGGTTCCACTGTACCTTGCCATCATCTCTACTTGAACCAATGATGGTTTGCTCTCCGGAACGATCTTGCTCCCACTGGCTGCTGCCAAGGTCGTTGCTGGGGTCATCGAACTCGCCCTGGCTACCGCCAACCTCCTCCTGGCTGCCGCCGAGTTCGCCCTGGCTGCTGCCGAGTTCGACTTGGCTGCCGCCGAGTTCGACTTGGCTGCCTCCGAGTTCGACTTGGCTGCCGCCGAGTTCGACTCGGCTGTCGCCGAGCTCGACATGGCTGCTGCCAAGGTCCAGGTCGCCTAAACAGAACACAATTTCTGGGACCTTGATAGCAACATGCAATGGGCAGAATGAAACACTGCCCATACAAAAAACATCAAAATTTATAGCCACCTTTGCTGAACAAATAACCAAGAAATGTTATTGACAAGAGAGATGCTTGGGCAGTTATCTTTAAGTGAAATTCCGAGAAAACACCCAAGCATGTGCGTTATCTGCCTAAATGCAGGTGCCGTAAAGGCCCGCGTAGAGTCCGAGGTTTTTTTTCTGGTTTTTATGATGCGAAATTTTGGCGCCGCACTATGTGCTGATACCAAGAATTTTCAGCCGATGCAGTTTCGCTTTCGGCATTGTGTGGTGCTATCATCATCATCAGGCCTCTGCGTTACGTAGTACTAGTGTTAGTCCTCCATCACAATGGACACAATTCTACGCTGTGAGAACCGCAAAAGCAGTATTCGGCTGCCTTTAAAAGAAAGGTGATGCCAGCTGCCAAAACCATCGGCAACTGTGCAGTCGGGCAGCAGTTCGTCGTAGACGAGCGAAGCATTCGTAGTTCGGAAAAAGAGAAAAAAGAAGCCCTCCTTGTGTGCAGCGGCCTGAGAGGAACTTCCCGGGGGGTTTGTTTGCGCGTTTTTTAGATGTGAAGCATCTTATGGCGAAGCTTAATCCGGTGGTGGTGGTGGTGGTGGTGGTGTGCCGCGTGGCCTCCCTTACTGCGCATGCGCAAACCCTTTCAAATGGAGCGTTTTCCGATGTTGAAAAGAATTGACAAACTTCGTCCGGGAGCAATGGAGCACTGCTGCAGCTCCCAATAATACACAACTTGCTGCCGGCAAGGACCGGTCTTGCAACTTTCGAATAACATGTTTGATGCTCCACTAATTGAGTTACGGCAGCAATCGTTCTCCTGTCCACTTTATCAGGTATATCTGTGTATTTACACCTGGGGTGGGAGTGTTAGCACAGCTTGTAGCCGTGATAGAAAGCGTGCACTCTTGTTTTGCCTGCTGGCGTCGTGTAGCATGTGGCCTTTATACGAGCTGGCTGCCTCGCATACTATCCGAAGGCATCAAGTCTGCCTGAAAGACAACCTTGCGTAGTCACCGGCATTTTGTTTTTGCGCGTTTTTTAGATGTGAAGCATCTTATGGCGAAGCTTAATCCGGTGGTGGTGGTGGTGGTGGTGGTGTGCCGCGTGACCTCCCCTTACTGCGCATGCGCAAACTCTTTCAAATAAAAATAAAAACCTCCTATCCCCCTCTAGGCATCCCTCCCCACGACAACCACACCCTCACTGCGCATGCGCCTCCCCTCCTACGCCCCCGCTCTCTCCTCTAGGCATCCCTGCCCGCGGCGTCCACACTCCCACTGCGCATGCGCGTCCCCCTCTCTCTTTCCTCTCCTACGCTCCCCCCCTCTCTCCTCTAGGCATCCCTGACCGCGGCGTCCACACTCCCACTGCGCATGCTCGTCCCCCCCTCTCTATCCTTTCCTACGCTCCCCCCCCCTCTCTCGCCTCGCGACGCCGACGCAGGCAGCGTCTGCTAGCGAGTTTCTTGGTTGAAAAAACCTACTGCTCGCGCTGCGCAACCGTCCACTGGCCACCCCGTATATATGGCAGTGGATCTTGACCTGCAAGGTGGTGCCGGTGGGAGATTTCTCCTGTGCGTTGTTGAACAATAAAAATTCGCAGCGTGCGCGTTAACTAAAAGCGGACTGCGGGTCTCTGTGTCCAGTCGGAGTGTTCTGTCTCTCATCGCCCATTAGCGGTGACTGGCATGTTCCAGTAGGAAACACCGGTCCATCACTGCGTGCTTTCCGCCTCCCCAGTTTTCTCTCCTGGGCAACGCTGCGATGAGCGCCAGCGTCAACGCCGCCGCCAGCGTAAGCGTTAGCGCCCGCTGCTTCACATATACACATGGTTGCCTTTAGCGGGAGATGGTGCAATTTTTTTCCTTACCAAGCAACTTCTCGTGGCAAGCATGGCGATTTTGGTATTGTGAAAGAGTAATTTACAAATACGAGAAAAATCATTTTTCTCTTTACTGTCGCTTTAAATTGACTTAGGCTTCTGTAATAGTAAAAATACACAACGTGGAGCAAAACACTTGCTTACCAATGCTTTCACCATCAGCTGCTGTTGCAGAGAGAGTAGATGATTCAGGTGGTGGCACTGTAAATAATGTTCTCATAATTCATACAGTGACAAGCTTTACTTCATCAGACCTATAACATAAATTTGGCATGCTCTATGCAGATGTCGTACTGCTTGTGCTGCAAGTAAGATCGTACACATGTCTCAATGACTATAAGAATGAACAGTTGGCCCTGGTCACTGTACTGGATTGGTATGAAAATTACTTCAGGTGCATGTTTTCGACACAGAACAATTATTGTAAAGTTACTTTTGTTAAAAATATTTTTGTTTGCCTTGGCAAAACATAATTTTCGATAGTTGAAGACATTGTTTTGTCAAGTTCAACGCTTCCGAAATTTGAGCGCACGTAGCGTAAAAATGGAACACTTGATCATGAAATTTTTTCCTAAAAAAAAGAACTGAAATGCAATGTTATGATTAATTTAGGGTACACTGCTAGAAAAGAAATTCGAGCGAAATAATTGCAGACATGATAAACGGCCAACATGCTAGTACTAATTCGGGAATTTATCGAAGACAAGTTAAACTCAGGATTTAAAGGGACCCTGAAACGGTTATTTGAAGGTTTGTCAGCGTTTAGGCTAGAGCATCATCATACCATTGGCACCACCAATTTAGCGACACGCCGTGTACCAAGGCGGCTACAGACAATTATACCATACCCGCCTTCTCACCCCTGCCTTGCCTCCTCAACTCATGAGACACGCTGGCATCGCTTGCGATCGCAGAGCTCTCGTGAGTACACTCGACGATTTGAGCTTCGCCCAGTCATGACCTCCGAGATTGCACGCCGACAAGTTGCGCACAACCTCGGAGACCATAGCCCAGTGCGCCCGGCAGCACGCACGCCGTCTGGCAATAGAGACATCGCGGAGTGGTTGGTATCTGCTCCGACAGGTGCCGCCACCCTACCAGCCGATCTTTTTCTACGCTCACACCGCAGCCAATCAGATCCAGCAGCACCGGTGACGTCGTGCTGACACTGCATGTCGTACTCGGGAGGGGCGGTTGAAAACGCGTTGGGCTGAGCTGCAGTGATCTGCAGCGATTCACAGCTTTAAAGCGTTGTAATAAATTACACAGTTTATCAGAGAGCTTAAGTCAGTCAGTAAATGACCCTTATGACTTGGTCTACCGGTCCAATGTGTTTGTACAAAATCGTCAGAACCGTTTCAGGGTCCCTTTAAGGAACTGTACACACCTGTCAAGGCACTGTAAAGTACTCAACAAGCAGAACGAATGTGTTATGCAAATAATTAGTGCTTACAATAGCTCTCCTGTGTGCTGCGACGAACATCAGACGGTGGTCTTGCAACTGTAACAAAGGCATATTAAGAAGTTAGTAATATTGGTATTATTATTAATGGTAGTAGTAGTAGTAGTAGTAGTAGTAGCAGTAGTAGCAGTATTAATGACATGACTATGAGGCAGGCCACTGGGGTGGGGGGACTCTGGATTAGCATGGTCACGAAGCATACTGAATGGAAAAGCCACGGAAACGTTACCAATAAAGTATACCAATGAAAAAGGTACACGAAGATAGCGCTCGTCTTCGTGTACTTTTTGTCCTTGTACAGAGTTCGCGCTATAACAATCGTGATGACCTACCAATCTATAAAGACACGCAAGAAGTATAGGACGTATTCACATAACTTCATCCGCAAATGGTACTATACTCGCGGACAGCTTTTCTTGGCAATGAAGGGAAAGCTACGGGGGCGGAGCTTTGCACACATACTCCTCCGCGAAGTAGTCCGGTTCAGCTCTCATTTCAAATGACTACCGTTTTCGAATAGTAAGATAGCGTGCCATTTGCTTCGTCTGCTTAGACAGCCATTTGTAAGTGAAATTTGTCTCAAGCTCCTTCTGCGAGTCGTCGGAATAGCTGGAGGGCGACGAGCACTCACATAAAGACAGAGACACCATCTTGACTGTGGGGTGTGCGTAAAATGTGCCACGTTTTCAGCGATGCAAAAACGCAAAACACTGCATAAAGTAAAACAAATATGAATATATCCTTGGTGCGCGCTGCGTCTTTTTATAAACAGCATCCTGTAGAAAATAAAGTAATGTTTTTATGATTTTCACGGTGGAAGCACAGAGGCAATTGTGGGACTAAATTCTTCAGCGGTGGCACACGCCCACTTTGGCTTCGTAGCCTTTATTCATTGCACAGAAAAGTTGTCCGCGAGTATAGCGCGGCATTCGCCATACTGATGGTCTCGCGTGCAAACGTCATCATCGGACTACAACCAAAGTTCTCGGCAGCACGTGATATGTTGATATTTTTCTAAGAAAACACTTAGTGAGGCGCAATGCCACCTAACATCAGGCTGTCATATGCTGGATTGGTGATTGACCTCGGCTAAGGTAGCGCACTCGCTAGCACTGCCTGGCAGGGTGAGCTCAGTGAATAGATCCTATAAAGTGCAATCCACAAGTATTGAATACGAAGCTGTTTGCTAACAGGATTGCCTGGGGCCATGGCCAGAAGAATATTGGGCTTCTCCTGTGACTGAAAACAATAACATGCACCTTATATACCTTGCGTAAAAAAAACACTTGACTGCATGAAGAGGCTTAAAGAAGGCATTTGAGTCCTTCTGCAAAAACAGGTTGAACAAAAAAGTCACCACTTGGAGCAGCACATAAAAACACGAGACAGCGTACTACTAAGGATTGAACTGGCAAAAATAACTTGCCTTTCTTGACACTTCTGGGCGGCATGGATGCTGTATTTACTGTCACATGCAATGAATTTGCCTGTATAATTCTGCATTCTGAAATGACAACATATGGTTAAGTTCATGAAGTGTATCCACTCCTTATTGGCAAATGAAGCAGGAGGGAAGTTACAACTGTATTCTTGCCTCATCGCTTCTACCAAATCAATACGGCCAACTGAAATCTGGGAAAATTTGTGTGGTTTCAATCCCTTGAGACACTATGTACAGTACTCATGGATTTAAATGATATATCAAATTGTTTTAGTATAATAACTGGTATGCGCAATCGCTCGAGATAACGACGTCACGTCCCGACGAAACTGGCCTCTAAGATAATGTTGGCTATGATCTACGCATTCGTGTCGAAATTACGCACATAAATTACACCATTATAACATTATTTTTGTTGGAATACAATGTCAAGTGCCTTGTAATAACATATTGATTTGACTCATCAATATAATGCAAACTTGCTTGGACGGTCAGCAGCGATCCAGTAGAAGCCCATGTGTTTATGGCTCGTTTGTATATGTTATAATTGAATTAGTGTGTGGGCCCAGGATCCGTAATAAAGGACACGCCAGTCAGGTGGTTTGTGCGCACAACAGACTATATTACAGTAAACGTTACGAGGACGCTTCACACTCACACGGACCACACTAACAATCCTATTTTACACTCAAAATCTCACGCGCCTACACAACCGCAACTACAAAGTCAAAAGTTGCCTGCGCCTATGCAACCGTAACTACTCGCCGTCGGTCGTCGTCGTTGCGATGGGATTTCTCGTGGACGCTCGACGAGGCAGTCGGCAGTCGGGCACGTCTCCAAATGACGTGGCCAGGCCGTGACGGGGTCGTCCGACAGCAGGCCGGCAAGACCACTGGAGCCACTGGAGTCAACGGCCAGTCGCTGGCCCGAGCTGTGGCCACCTTAGTTGGTCCGCTGTCGGTTGCCCTTCTGGTACGACTCCATGAACTCCCTTAGCCCCGAGGACCTCAGGCTAGGAAAGTCGGTAGCTGCCGGTCACCAGGAGCAGTGCGGGCATCGAGGTCGCCAGGTCCGCACATCTGCAGCACGCCTGGACGAGAGCAGCAACTCCGAGTGGAAGCTCAGGTTCGCCAGGTCCGCATGGCTGCAGGACGCCTGGTTGGTGATCGCCGTGACCCTAACAGTCGATCAGCGAGCTGCCGTTCCAACTCGTGTCACGCACCACCCGCTCGAGCCGCACACCACGCACGCTCCTCGTCGTTTTTTCTTCCCGTCAGCGCTCTTCGCCGAACTGCCGTTCCATCTTCGCCTTCGTCGCGGCCACACAATCCATATCATCACAGTATAGCATTTCTGGAACAGCCCGATCTCTCTTGACTGCGTCAGCACTCTAATCCACCGTTTGGGTACCTTCATAACGTGCGTACAATGTGCTGCATGTGGTCGGGCATGTACCGGGCTGGTCAAAAGTTTCCAGGCCACGATTCCATGTATTCCTATGGCAGCGTGGCCTGGGAACTTTTGACCCACCCTGTACATGCTCAGTGCACAGCTTGTTTTTATTTACGCACTATGTGAGATGGTATAAATGCATGGCAGTTAATCAGATGCTCCAAGCATTGCAACTCGGTGCTCCACACAAGCTTCGTTATGTTTGAGGCCACTTGTGACATTCAAAGTTAATTGAAAGAGACAACGCAAACAAGCCGTGACGTAAAAAAAAACAGCGCAGCCAGTGTTTTGCCTGAACATTGGCAGGTCCACAGCGTTTAGCTGATGACAGTTGTCCTTTCCTGTAAAGTGGTAACTTTGTGCTCTGCCTGTGAACTCTAAGTTCCACGCACAAACACATGCCTGACCTTTCATAGAAGCACACTTTCTATCCAGAGAATGTTTTTTCACCAAGCCCAACAGCTGGTCTAAGACTCCTTTAATATAGGGTTAGCATGCAGCAACAGTTCCCTCTCATTGTGTTAATCACACAGCAACCCTTATTGCACTTCTATATGCCTCCTCCACAAGTCTTTCTGCTTGGCATCATGAGACAGTCCTTGTAAGAAAAATGCTGACATTGTAACATGCATTCAGAATAAGCAGGACTGCAATGTCTTATCACTTTCTTTATCCACTTGAGCAGCTTTCTAACATGTAATCAAGCGTAGTCACTTGCCAGCCTCAGCTCCCATTTATGGAATAGAAGAAAACGGAACGAACAGGCACCGGTTGAAAAAATTTTTTGCATTAAACTTTTTTGCAAGTCCCTGTTTAAAATCTCTACCTCTTCAAGGTTCTCCTGCATTTTCTTGCAGTTTGCACAGCTTTCTTCTTCCTTGGTTTTTTTTAGCAATGTCAGCTCTTCCTCAATTTTAACACTCCTAATTCGCAGTGCATCAAAATCATCTTTTGGCATCATGTGCCCTTCAACACAACATTCAGATACGAGGTCCTCTTCGTGCTTTCTTTGCACAACCTTTCTTATTTTTTTTTGGTTCCGGGACCTGCATATGAAAATCCAAATAAAAGATGAAAACTGACCTTATCAACAATAAAAGTCTGGGAAAAAAAGGCCAATATCACAATAGCAGGTGTGGGACAGCAAGACAAACTTTTTAAAGAGTTTTGTTGCAGAGCATGTCAAATTTGGGACAGAACACTCCAAACGTTGAGAAGCTCTGTCAAGAGTAATAGCGGATTTCACTTTAGTCCTTCCTTTCTCATATTTACCCTCGTGGCTGTAGACCCAACTTGTAAGGTTCCAAAAGGGATAATGAAAGGGATATTCAAATTTTTATTCTTTATCATATGCAGGGAAGACCAGCAAGTGTAGTGCCCATGGGTGGAAACGAGGGTGCAGCATAAAGACATTTGGTTTTTTTTATGGGTGCACAACCATGGTTTTCTTGCATGTCTTCACACAGCAATAACGGTATGGGTGTGACAGCCACTTGCTCTGCTGTCATCGAGTCAAGCCGCAATTAATTCAGTACGGACTCCTGCTGAAATGCCACATTGGAATCAGATTCATTGGATATAAACCATACAGATGAGTAATCGCTAAACAGTCCATAATCATACTGTCACCACGGAGAAGTTTCTCGGAAACACGCGCAGCACAGGAATCCTAAAGGATAAAAGGTATTAGTAATCTGGTCTGTGTAGTTCTGTAAGCGAGTGTGAAACATTTGTTTAAATGAACATACTATATTTATCAATATATGCTTGTATCTAATCCTTATTTTCATCACTGATTAATAAGCAACACATCATTCATTATTAAAGGGATACTGAACAAAATTTTTGCCAGCAAGATTTCCTGCCAAATTGAAAGATTGGGGGGTTGAAATTGATAGACACAACCTTCATTTCAGGCAGAAGCTAGAGCAAAATAATGAATTTAAAGAGTTTCTCACAAACCGCCGCGTCTAGCGGCCACGTCGTGAACTAGAGGGGGTCACGTGAAACTTGCCGGAAACAGGCATCCCACCAATGCCAGCCATCGCCCGCGTCTCTCAGCCCGCTCAGCTCGCACTACGTTTCCCAGAACCACGACGGCAGCGAACAATGCTCCCGGCTGGGGTAAGGCATCAGCGCTTTTGTGGAAGGGAGAGAGTCAAATGAAAAGAGAGGTGGAGAAAAGGAAGAGAAGGACAGGAGCACGTGCACCATTCGTGTGCCAGAGAGAATCTGACGTCCCGGCTCGCGCTCGCGTGCAGCCACCGCTCGCTGACAATCCACCAAAAATACAGCAAACTGTTCAAAAACACGTGAAATAAACTGTTTATCACAACAGTGGCATCTTCCGAGTAGAATTTCGATATCTTCGTCAGTTTTTCCAATTTTTGTTCAGTATCCCTTTAAGCAACACATCTGTAGCTATGGAAAATGCTTTTTTGTTCCTTTATGATCCCTCAAAAAAGTTATGGTAAACTGTTTTTGAGATAAATCCCACTGCAAATTTGGAATGTGCAATTTTAGAAATACAGGGGTCCCATTATACAAACAATTGTGATCCTCAGAGAGGCAAAGCATGGCAACCAGCCCCTGAGGTTAATGAACACTTGCATGCAGTAGCTAGATGATAAACTGCATCAGATTACCATCAGTCGTGTGTAGATGTGCATCACAAAACATTACCTTCTCTTTGCTATTCGTTGCCCGCTTCATGGTTGTGCCACTGGCAGTTTTTCTTAGGCGTTTCTCACTCTTTTGGTACGCCTCCATCTCTTCCTTCGTGTCTATATAGCAAGAAATAATGTGATTAGAGTACTTGGAGCAAGCAAAGCAGCATTTTTTTTCTGGCGTGAAAAAGTGACTCAATGGCACACAGTGTAAAATGTTAAGTTTGTGCAATGCTTGCGAGCGCTTCTTAGAAATTTCAATTTTGTTCATTTTTCTACCTAATATTGGCAATAGAACAGGTACTGCCATAGGCGTGCGCAGGGTTCCCCTTCAGGGGGGGGGGGGGGGGGCAGGAGGGGGCGAAGGTTCATCGCAGCGCCCCCCCTCCCTATTAAGTCAATAGGGCAGAATTTGCGCCCCCCTCTCTTAGGTGACTTCTTTCTTAAACACCACCAGAAATAAAGACATCAGATAATGAAGCCAGGCAAAGCCCACAGGATATTATTAGTAGTTTTTCACTGCAGTAATTGCGAAGCTTACTTCTTTCGGACTCAGCCACAAACGAGAGGGGCCACGGCGTGCCTTCATCCACATTAGCAGAACCGTGCGCATGTCTATGGACTTGCCAGTAGTCAGATATGAACCCCCCAATCTCAGCATTGTTTCAAGTCAATTTCTTTCACACTGCCATGCATTGTGTGCTCCCTTTAAACACTTGTATGCAGTGCACTGTTTCGCCCATTTCCTCACAAAATCCATGCATTTTTAGCACGTTATAGGTTTGTGAGACTACACGTTCTATTTTAACAGTTGCATAAGTTCAAAACCTTGGTTTCATTGAAGATAGACTTGCAGGTGTATCAATCATGCTTAGCGTGATGCCAAATGTCCTGGCAGGTGGAGCATCCTTGTGTTTCTGTTGCATATCTATACTCTCTCGAACTGAGATTAAAACATCCATCTGTGAACTGTATGTATAATTTTTTGCACATGATAAAGCTATTGCAGACATTGTCAGCACATTCCAAACACTTGCTGGCATGCTTCATTATGGATAGTTGGATGTATTCAGTTCCTTTCTACATTTTTGGATGAGCTCTACATCATGAAAGAGTGGAAAGTGCCACATTTGTGCCATGACTTTCCCCAATATTTTTAGGCAGTGTGAAAATCTACACATACATGGTATTACAGCTACCTTTATTTTGTGCTACAAATTTGCAGCTGCTTCAGCCTCATTACTTAAGCTTCTCAAAGCTTTTGGCCCAATGATGTTTTAAGCGTGGCAGAATAACCAGTGGACTGTCCTCGAGCTTCACGACTTGCTGCTGCATGCAACGGTGACCTAAGTAAAAGCTTGGTTGATGTGTAAGGTGCCAAAAGCTGTTTTAAATACGTTAACTATCTTCTAGTGCTACAAGTCCTCAATCTTTATTGGGTGTCTGTGCTAGCGATCACGTCTTGCAGTCCTGCAAAAGCCTCACTTTTGGCAATTGACGACGTTGTTTATTGTTTTTCTGTGAAATTTTCAGCGCTGTTATCATGCGTTCTTCGATATTATTTTTGCTTTGTATTTACGCAACGGCGATGTGCCACCGCGGATAGACGAATTACGTGTACTTCTCCCGCACTCGTCGCTTACAATTAGGCTCGTGTAATTCTTAGCCAACACTGAAAGCGAGCGACACAATCAAAGACTGTCAACAATGGCAACAATAGGGAGTTTTCGAATAGCGTACGCAAAGCTTTGAGTTTGCATTTGCCGCAACTGCGCATGCGTCATACGCTAACCTCTTGCGGGCCCCCTGTTAAGTGACGGAAATAGCGGGCGACCGCAAAGACCGCAAAGCTTTGCGTACGCTATTCGAAAACTCCCTAGTACCTCGACCTCGGTAACGCAAAGCTTTGCGTTACCGAGGCCTAGAAGCTCATGCTACGCCTCTGTAAGAGCCAAAGATTAAGTGTGTGTGTATCACATGCAAAACAAAAATCCAGCCAACAAAATATATAAACTTACCAGCTAGGTGATGGATTGTCGCGTCATAGTAGCCACCCAGAGTGTCACTGTCGGCGCACCAATACGCTCGATATATGGCACGAGAGTCGAAGTCTGCTACATTTCGCGGTTTAAACGACTCGATCTCGCCGCATTCCACGATGGCAGTCGTCGAGTTGACGTGATACTGTACCAGAGCGTACATATTGCAATGAGAAGGAATCAAGCAACACCACACAAGTTATAGCTCGACGAAGTCCCGCACATAAACCGCTGGCCATGTGTCATCGACGAACACGCTCCATCCGTACGATTCACCTACTGGATATAACAGAGAAATGGTGGCCACCTTAGTAGCGATGGTGTTTAGCGTTTTATTATTATATTTTTACAGCGAAAGCTGTATATGGCTAGGAGAAACGAAAAACCGCTCGGCATCTGTGTCACGAGCTGTCTCCATTGGCTGTGCTATCAGTTACGTCGTTCTGAGCGTCGTATCCAAGCTCGCGCGCCATTGGCGCGCGAGCTTGGGTACGACGCTTGCAAGGTCAAACGCTTGCAGCCACGGCGCGCCCTCTGGCGCGCCGAAGAAACGGCGTTGCGGGCAGAACCAGAGAACATCTATACCAGCAGAACAGCGCCGACGTGATTGCGGGAGCGCGTTCGCCGGGGCGAACGCCCGCTTTGGGCGAGAGTTTCTCCAGCGGCACTGTGGCTTCGGCTGCGACGTCTGTGACCGCCTGTGGTTCGACCACAACCTGGCAACGATAATTGTAGAAGGCTTCAGTGCAGCGTCGGGTTGAACCCACTGCTAAACACTGGGGTTGCGCATTTCAGCTTCGCTGGTTAACCATTTGTACGGAGTGCTTGGGGTGGTGATTTTTTTTTATTTAATTGTTCTGTTCATCGCGATTAAGTAAGGTTGTAAATGACAGCCTCTGCTCACTCACACATACAATTTTTCCTCTTTTTAATAATTTCATGCGAACAATGTGACGCCAGTATGACAACTGCACCACGCGTAAACCAGAGCCCGCGATCCTTCTTCAGCATGCTTATCGAAATGAACACGCACGAAAAATTCCAGTATGCAGCTTTAAAAGTGGTTGAAATTAAAAAACAATTGCGAAGAAAGGTGTGGGTATCTCGAACTTCCCTTTTGGTAACCTTAAATGTGATGTATGTGCGTGCGAGAGGGCCAAGGCAAATATTGCAAACCACCGACAAGCAGAGTGGTCTTGATTGAAGGTGTAAGATTCGAAAGGAAAACTTCCATTGTAGAAGGCCTCATTCGGATACAAACGATTTATGAGTGAAAAATAATCCCTACGTCCAGTGCACGATCATGCCGTCGCACACTCCGCGCCAAAGAGTTGAAAGGATTTATGTAAAGCCACGTTGGGATACAAAATATCCTCCTGGCTTCTAGAGTGAATTTAGTATCACGGATTTTTTTTTAAATTTGCAAAACGCTTCTTCTGAGTGCAAAGGCGAAAAGTGTCACGTAGTTTTTCTGTATTTCATGTTACTTGGCAGCAGTATGTTGTCCAACATATTGAACAGTGGGGTTCTAGGGGGGCGTTTTGGGGGAACAGAGGGTATGGGTCACACAAATATGTGTTTTGAGTGTTTTTCTAGCTCGTACGAACAGAAATTGATGCTTAAGTACGCGTTAACACATCCGATAATTCGTATCACAATTGACCCACTGCCTAGGCGGCTCCCGTAAAAGTCGCTCGCGCTCAGTCGCGCCATTTCCAACAATCCTGGAAAGGCGAGAAACGCCGCAATTTGGCCCATACTTGCTAAATGGCAGCACGGGTCCCAGTAGCAGCTAAAAACGTGCTTCCAAGGTGGAGCCAAGCGCTTCAAAAGCAGTTGTGCGCTGAGTTCCATTGTCCAATATATTGGACAAATTCCCATTGCTGGAACTCAGGAGGATATAGCTGGGTGTGTTCAGATAAGAACGTCGGTGCATGTCCGCCGACCCCCTTTAATTTCGCCGAAAAAAATATATTTTGTTTTCCGAGTCCCCATGACCGCAAAACCACTTTTGGTTTCGCGAGAAAAAATTTCACCTTCTTTAAAAAAAATTCACAAGTGTCCACTGAGCCGCCACCGCCTCTTTCGAATTTCGCGAAAATGGGATTTCGATGAGACGCTACAAAAACACTATTGTAGCTGTAGGTCCGAAAAGCTTTCTCCACATACTACGGATAGTTTGCGCTGAGAAAAATTATTACTTTGCAGTTCTGATGTTGTTCTGTTAAGAAAAAAAAATCGCGAAATCGACACAAAACTCAATAATGCTCACATTCAAGATTTTTTTCCTCCGCAAGTATAAACGTCAGACTTCCCAAAGTTTCTAAAAACATTACCCTATGTTTGGTGAACAAGTGTGCTTAACGAAATACCTGAGAGTGGCTTCAAACGTTAACCAGAAATGTTCAACTGAGGACATGTCCCTCAAAATACAATATTTTGAAGATGATTTTAAAAAAAACACCATCTCCGATTTTCTGCAAACTCTCTAGAATTAAAGCCAAGCACGTGTTCTAACTTAATCTGTAAAAACATGTTGCATTATTTTTGTGAGGTCGGAACTACGAAGCACGAAATGTGGACAAATTGACGTATAGTGAGTAACCACAACATTGAGCGAGCATGAAGCAATAGTTGCCATTATCGTTATTTTTAGGTCTCGAATGTCTTCTGTGGATTGGCGGATTGTCAGGAATAAAACAGGAACAGTTGCTTTTGAAGAGAAAATTATTACTACATTTTTTACGCAAATCACAAAAACTTCCACACGGGACCCAGCCACTGAGCATGCCGCGATAATGAGTCGCACTCTTCGCAGAAATCGCTTTCAAAATTTTTCGCGCATGTGAGCCTGCGTACGCCTCATAAAGGAGGTGGCTGGAGAGGATCCACCGCTGGATATTTCTCGCTTCCCGTGGCACGTCGGTTATGTGATAACGCAGACGGTGCGTGTCGGCACAAGCGGTCCTTCTGCAGCCCGACCGCGCTCGCCCGCTCCCGAAAAAAAAAAAAGAAAGAACATAAACAAGAAACAGCTCAACTCGCTTAAGAAAGGTCGAAGTAATAAGAGAACGTCGGCTTTCACTTCCGTTCGTCGTCGACAACCTGGCAGTCCTCTGCTGGTGAACGAACGTGAGTACTCGTGCGCGTATTACACTCCCCTGTTATTGATGGCCACGTTGTGGAGCTCAAAGCGAGCGTTTTGCACTGATACCGAAAGAGGCATACGAAGAAGATTGCCTACGAGCAGAACTTTCGATGTGTGAAAGATTTCAATGTCGCCTTACTAAGGAAGCGTATGCCAGAAAAAGCCTCGTCCATCAAAGAAACCGACATTTTGTGCCAGAGCTGTTTCAACCGCTTGAGACAGATCGCCGTAGAGTCTCCAGATGCATCTCAGTCTGACGCAAATTTTGTTCCCGAACAAATTGTTGTCGAAGAGCTAAACGTACTCGTTAAGACAACCGACGTGACAACTCTGAAAATTCCGGCGAAAGTGAAAGCACAATGCTGAGTGTCTTACGCCAAGCGTAAGAGAGCGGAGATCGAGGGCGCTATCTCCAGGACAATTTCTGCTGTCCTTACAGTAGCGAACGGCACTACAGAGGAACCTGGTCCTTCAGCGGAAACCTGCAACACGTGTCGCGAGTGGCTGCGCAACCTAAAGCACACATTCGATACCTGCGAATCATACTATGAACGCTACCGCCTCCTGACAGTGCTCCCTGTGAACCTTTCTCATCAAGAGATTCAAGAAATGATTCCATCCGCAACTCGGCACCTCATTCGGAAATCCAGAAAATACAGACACCCGGATGTCGTCAAATCCGAACCTCTACACTAGATCGAAGCTGAAGCCAGAAAACATACAGGCAGCAATGAAATACTATACTGACGATGAGCTCAACTCCACCCAGCAAAGCCCAAACAAGAAAGATTTCATTGCAATTAGTTCTAAAGGACAAAAAAAGTACGTTTCAAAACGGCTGATGACCAGGTCCATTCGGGAAACATTTCGGCTACTTAAAGCAGCTCACCCTGACACAGGGATCGAGCTCACGAAGTTCGCCTCCTTGAGGCCGAAATGATTTGTGTGCACAAGGTTGCTTCACCAGGAGCAAGATACGCACAAGTGCTTCAGTGACGTTTGTGACTGTCTAACTTGTCTGACTATGACTTGTGACTATGACTCCCTGTGTATACAATAGGGGTAAATAAACAGTTCCTTCCGAGAGCTCGATTGACTACATTTCTAGAAATCTTGCGGTTAGTCCTTACGCCAGGACCAAAACTACGACGCGTGCACGCACGGAAATGATCAAATTTGCCCTTTAAGGCAACTCTTTGGTTTTATCTGTCAAGCTGTGTCCCTCGAGCACAACAGGTGACATTCAGGACCTAATAATAACGATAATGGCAACTATTGCTCCAACTATTGCGCGGTCGGGCTGCTTGTGCCGACACGCACCGTCTGCGTTATCACATTACCGACGTGCCACGGGAAGCGAGAAATATCCAGCGGTAAATCTTCTCCAGCCACCTCCTTTATGAGGCGTACTCAGGCTGACATGCGCGAAACATTTTGAAAGCGATTCCTGCGAAGAGTGCGACTCATTATCGCGGCATGCTCAGTGGCTGGGACCCGTGTAGAAGTTTTTGTGATTTGCGTAAAAAATGTAGTAATAATTTCCTCTTCAAAATCAACTGTTCCTGTTTTATTCCTGACAATCCGTCAATCCACAGAAGACATTCGAGGCCTAAAAATAACGATAATGGCAACTATTGCTTCATTCTCGCTCAATGTTGTGGTTACTCACTATACGTCAATTTGGCCACATTTCGTGCTTCGTAGTTCCGACCTCACAAAAATAATGCAACATGTTTTTACAGATTAAGTTAGAACACATGCTTGGCTTTAATTCTGGAGAGTTTAGAGAAAATCGAAGATGGTTTTTTTTTTAAATGATCTTCAAAATATTGCATTTTGAGAGACATGTCCTCAGTTGAACATTTCTGGTTAACGTTTGAAGCCACTCTCAGGTATTTCGTTCAGCACACTTGTTCACCAAACATAGGGAAATGTTTTTAGAAACTTTGGGAAGTCTGGCATTTATACTTGCGGAGGAAGAAAATCTTAAATGTGAGCATTATTGAGCTCTGTATCGATTTCGCGATTTTTTTTCTTAGCAGAACAACATCAGAACTGCAAAGTAATAATTTTTTCTGAACGCAAACTATCGGTAGTATGTGGAGAAAATTTTGCGGACCTACAGCTACAGTAGTGTTCTTGTAGAGTCTCATCAAAATCCCATTTTCGCGAAATTCGAAAGAGGCGGTGGCGGCTCAGTGGACACTTGTGAATTTTTTTAAAGAAGGTGAAATTTTTTCTCGCGAAACCAAAAGTTGTTTTGTAGTCATGGGGACTCGGAAAACAAAAATATATTTTTTTCGGCGAAATTAAAGGGGGTCGGCGGACATGCACCGACGTTCTTATCTGAACACACCCAGCTTAGCTCTGAAAAGCACAAGTATGTCGTTTTCTTTTTAGCGTGCATTCTTCTTAACGCTTAAAAGAAGACGTTCAAGTGAGCTATAGAGACCGCAGGAAGCAATATTTCATTTCATATACCAATGCCAAATGCTCTGAAACATCGCACGTGATATATATGAATCGGACTTTCACAAAACCCTGGCAACCATCGATAAAATTGCGTAACCAGTACATAATGCATACAATTTTTCAGCTATAGATTTTCTAGGAGGTGCAGATGTTTTATAGTGTACAGCTGTCTCAGATGCGGTGTAGCGATATGTTGTTTCTCAGTTTTGTATCGAGTCCAGGGACCTCACAAGCACAGAAAAGTTCTGCGAAGCCTCAGGGCACCGTGAACTTAACACAACGTTTGCCTAACGCTTTCTTCGGACGATTACGGCTTGTTTCCGCAGACTCCGAAACCGAAAGTAATTGTAGAAAAGTCGCAATATTTAATTATACATGGTGCACTGAGCTTTGGCATTATATTTACTATTGCCTTGAGGTCATGGACCTTCGTATGCCACAAGCTTATCAGCAAAAACATGCCACCACTACTCCTTTGTACCTATATATTGAGTTGAGGGCACGGACCTTCGTTTAACGCCGCAAGCTAAATAGTATAACAAACATATGCTGTCGCTCTTTGTACCTAAATGTGCTTTCAACGGTGAACTATTTCGCTCTATGCTGAGAGAAATTTCAATATCGACAACTTTTACTCCGCGCTTAGGTAACGCGGCAAGGGCTGTCTTGTTGCTATTAGTTTTGATATAAAACGTTAGTCCTATGTTCTGCCATTAACATGAAACATTCACTTTCTGCTAGTAGACGGGAGACTGATCGGGGTTTCAACCCCGCTCCCTCACTTTTAGGTTTTTTACACCATTGCACAGGGGATGAAACAACAGGGGATGTGCATATCGGAAACGAAATCCTACTATATAAAATTTAATACGTATCGCGTTCTTCCTCGATCATGTTTCGCACTGACACTCGACCACACTTGCTTACCCGGCACCTATATTTCCGATAAAGGACGCGCCCCCACCGAAACAAGTTTCTGCCTACGCCACTGTTGCATTGTCTTGTACAGGCTACTTACAGTCTTTTTAAGATCACAAAATGTTCACTGTTCAAGTCACAAAATGTTCAATTCCTTGAGAAAGCTGGCTGCTTCGAAAACAGAGTTTGCATTAGTGTTGTCGCTGTCTACCTGCCAGAAAGGAGCTAATCAACAAGAGCTGCCTCCTGTTTATTGCTCCAAAGAGTTTCTTTCGCCTGCAGCAACCCCAATGCTTCACCGCCAAGTTTTTTTTCCAACTGTCGGCAAGCGGCGATACCAATTTATGCTAAAGCCCACTTGGTTACAGATAATACCCAGTTTAGTTAGTCCGCGCAAAGTTTGGTGAAAAGCGTGCGAGCAACACTGCGGGTGTTTTTTTTTTTCATTTTCATGTCAGGTTGTCTAATCCTACAGCATCATTATTATTTTGCTGCTGTATATAAAAAAAGCGGCCTTGGATAGCTTTGAGGTCCTAAAATAGAGCTTTCCAGCTTACTTCGCGATGTCCGAGAAGCCGCGGTGACGTTACAGGCAATATCTGGAGCATGGGTCGAGCGTCCAGGTTCCGAGGGAAACTTTGGCAAATGCCGCCAAGAGAGCGAAGAATTCTAGTACTGCCCAGGTGAGTGCCTGTTATGAATGTGGGTTGCAGCCCGAACACGTTTCATATTCGTTGCTTAGCACGTGCGCTCTGTGCCGAAACGTACGCACCCGCGCGCACACACCCTCACTCATGCAGCGTTATGAAGGCAACACAATTATGATCCCCAATGTTTTCTTTAGTTTATGTGCCTGTTGGTTTCATTAATTGTATTTAACAAAGAAATGAGCCCTTCGAACAATGCCCCTTCTTATGTAATTCCGATGTCACATGGCCACTTTTGATCGCAATAAGCGTCGATCTGGATCGGATTTCTTGATCGCCATGAACAATCGCCGCTGCTGTACGGTCCAAACTAATCCGGACAGAGTTTTGCGCAGACGTCAGGCGAATCGCGATTGTCTTGATTTCGCCTGGGCCAAACAGCGATTAAATGGGACCGTGTAGCAGCAGCACCTGGTCCGGATCGAGCCCAATTCAGATCGACCTTGATCGCGATAAAAATTGCCCGCTTGACGCCGGTATAAAGCAGTGAAGATAGCATATACAAATGTGGATGTAGCAATCATTTACATAATTCGCGGCGCCTGTATTGTTGTGGTCGGAGATTTATAGAAAAATATGCAAGAACTCTGCCCCTCCCCCTTTTTTTATTTGTTTGGAAAATGCAGATTTTTTTAATAAAAATTTCATGATAGTCAGGCTCGTCATTTTCGCTCATGAACTCACAGCCGGGGAGGGGGCATACTTTGCCGCAGATAAAATGGCAATGTTGCAGCTAATTAACGAAAGCTTGTTGACTAACTTTTTGATTATTGATGCGAGGGCAGTTGTTTATTTTAGAAAGTTGTCACTCATGGCATATCCATGTTTTAGAAATCACGATAGTTGCACATAGTTTTAAATATTTATTAAGTTTTAAGGGCAATATCGAAACTAATCGCATCCAGAGTCCACGAAGCATGACCACTCTAGTACCTATTACGTCAGACCACAACTGCCCGTGACAAGAAAGTGACGAAATTTGAATGAAGGTGTGCTGCGGTCGTATTTTTTCGTGAAAAGTAGCGGGTCATCTCACTTATGCCAGCGCATCGCCTTACCTTTGCGTGTTGTGTTTGATGCTCATTCATTCCTTTCGAGCTATACGCAAGAAAGTCGCAATGTCAACTTTCACCTTGTCTGGGAAGCATACCGTATAATCCCGAGCAAGCGCCCCCCCCCCCCCCCCCCTACAGTGAAGGATAATTCAAGATTTGTGTGCAGGCCCTTGCTTGGTCATGGATCAGAATTCAAAATGACGTCAGAAGAGCCGCTAATAAAGAATGTACACCTGTGCTTCCCATGAAACACTTTGTTGATTATGCATGCATTCACTATATTTATGCATTTCGTCAGGCGGCTAGAAACTGTGAATGAAACAGTGAAAATGGTGGAAGGGGAGAAGAGGCCGCATATTAGAAATCTCCCAAAAACAGGAGGTGGGTGCTTGCTCGTGGTTAACTCAGGGGTAGCTGCTGTGGTGCTTCTTGTTGCAGACAGGAGAAATACTTTTTCACGCCTGTTCATAGTTTAAGACCCAAAAGAACACTACACATTGCACACAAACAATAAGCTGTTTACTTGTGTATTTCAGATTGGTTGCTCATCTTTCTCAACAGATTCTGCTTTGGCACATCATGATTCAAATTTCATCACTGCCCTGTCACGAGTAGTTCCGGTCTGGTCATGACGGAGAGGCCACATGTCCTGCACGCTGGTTGCCGCTAGTTGCGACATCGCCTTAAAAATGTTTATTATCACTAATTTCGTGCAACTTCTGTGATTTCTAAAAATGGGTATGCTACAAATTGGCCGGTGCTTCAACTTTCTAATATAAACAACTGCCCTCAAGTCAATAACTAAAATTAAACTAACAAGCTTTGTTAATTAGTCGCGTGAATGTCACTTCAGTTTCAGAAAAGTATTTCCACCTCGACATTGAGTTCGTGCACGAAAACGACTGGAGCCTAACTGTCATAGACGTTTTATGAACAATATGTATTGGCTAAAAAAACACCGTGTAGTAACTGTTGTAAATGACAAATGTATTAACTGCAAATAAAGATACAGAATATTGGTCGTTTCAGTCATAACCTTACGCTACACACTGGTTTCATTTACAGAGCTCACCACACTTCCAGGATGATGCAAGTCAAAATTCTACCAGTAGCAATAACAACCAAAATGCCAGAGATGGTTCCTCGCACGGGGACTCTGTGAACTCTGCTTCCTTCCAGTGTGCTTCACAAGAACCGGCTCAGAGCAGCAGTTGCATAGATGAAGTGTCTGCCTCTGACACTTCTGACAGTGAAACCATGGATTGTAGTCTGGAAGATCCGGATGACAACTGTGCAAACGATCCAGATAACAAATATGCGAACGATCCAGATAACAACTGCGCGAACGATCCAGATGACAACTGTGCGAATGATCCAGATGACAACTGTGCGAATGACGATGCCAGTGGAAGTGATGCTCCCAATGACTTCAGCGAGTATTTCGCAAAGCTGTCCGAGGAAAACCCTTCCGCACCAGAGGACAACGAAAGCACAAGCTCTGCTGCTAGTTCTGGCGCATATTGTGACGGCAGGACTGACGTGGGCGCAGGTGCGGGGTTTGCTCATCTTGCTGAACACCCTGTTTGGTGAGGCTACTTATTTCGGAAGCTTTGGAAAGACAAGAAGAAGGCACTAAGGATCCATTCATATTGCGAGTACTGCCACGATTATCTTGGCATTTTCCAAGAGATGCCAGCAAAAAGCGAAGTAGTCTGTGGTGGCTGTACTATGAAACGAACCACTACGGAGCTCGTAGCAGGTGGAAGCTTTTTCGTCATGTTTGACTTGAGGCAACAACTTACGGATGTAATCAAGTACGTCAGTGGTCCCCTTTTTAGAAGCTTGCAAAAGTTGGCTGCTAGTCGAGAGCTGGGGATGTACTCTGACATCACAGATGGTGACCTATACATAAGTATTCGTAGGCAGATGAGCATGGCATGGAGCGACCTAACGCTAACGTTCAATACCGACGGCGCACTAGTGTTCGATTCTTCGAAGAGCTCGATTTGGCCCATACAAGTCATGATCAATGAGCTTCCCTTTGATGTAAGGTGCTGGAATATTGCACTTTCAGGACTTTGGTTCGCAAAGGAACATCCACCAATGCAGATATTCATGCTGAAGCTGTTTTCAAGTCATCAGTTCATGTGGTTCTCTGTTGTGTTGACTCTCCAGCGAGGGCATCAGTACTTAACATGAAGCAATTTAATAGTTATTACGGGTGCAGCTGGCGCCTTGAGAAAGGAACTTGTGTTCATGGTGAGTTTTTACAGCGAAAGCTGTTATGAGATCACAACAAGGGTCGTTTCTGCGCCGTAGTTGTCCGCCGCCGCCGCCGCCGGTGTCCGTAACCAATATCGCACAAAATAAGAAAAAAACTAAATAAATAAAAAAACGCCTGTGACAGAATGGGAATCGAACCCGGGTCCTCTGCGTGGCAGCGCAGCACTCTACCACTCACGTACGCCACTGCTTGAAACTGCTGTGCAAACTGACCCTACGTAGGCTTCATATCGGTTAAGGAATCGCGTTAACGTGTGTTGTAAAGCGTTTTAGAGCAGTAAACAAAAAACTAGGCGTCACACAATGCGAATCGCGTAACGAGTAGGTCGTTCAATGCTCTAACCCATTACAAAAGCCTGAGGCATAATTCTTTATCGTAGTCAGCCACAGCATCAACAAAGTGCACATAATTCGTTACAACAGTGTAGCGGGCACCGCGCTTTTCTGAAGAATGACGAAGAATGGCATAGTAGACGCTTCCCCACTACACAAAAATTATGATGATTTATTGCGTAGTGGGTACCATACAGGGGTATGTAGAGTATATCGTACAGGGAAAGACGCCGGCAAGAGTCAAGATGGCTGACCAACACACACTCGCGCCTATCGGACTCTCTGGCTCTTCGTCTTCGTCCACTTCATTACTCCGTGACAATATCATATGCCACAGTACACTTCAAAATGAAGTTAAACGAAGACAATTTTATTATGCAGGAGGTTCAATTCATCCAAAGCTTGATATATCTTACTGAATTTGAGACCCTTGTTGATACAAATAACGAAACCAAGTGGTGTACACAATTTTGTACACAGCGCCTCAAAGGGTTAAGCCTCTGATTTAAGAACCACCCTGTTAGTCCAACATAAGAGCAGTTACAAGACAAGAGAATCCAAAAGGTGACGCTGGATTTACACTGTACGAACTTTCTCATGTGCTTATTCCGCGTGGCAACTTTCTTTTTTGATGGATTACTTTTTGGCAAACTCTCTTAAACTGCGCGAGAAGACGAGGACACAAGTAAGAAAACATTCAGAACATCACCAGCGCAGGTGGTACTGCGCTTGTGGTGTTCTGAATGTTTTCTTACTTGTGTCCTCGCCTTCTCGCCCAGTTTAACCCTCTATTGCATGAATTATGAGGAAATCAATTGAAAAATTATTTGATAATTTTTATCCCTAACTACATGAAGAATAACATCTACAAAAATTTTCAGATTTATTGCGACTGTATTAATAAAGATAAAGGTTTGTGCCAAATATGGCACACTATGCAAGTGGGCGAGCAAAATTGCTGCCATGGCTGAAAAACAAAATCTCACTGATTGCGGGCTTTTTAGCTTGATTTGTGGAATAAAGCAAAGCAATTGCTCCCTGTGTTCAGGCATAATTGAACATTTTGGTTAGTGCATGTGACTGCCGACATCTACGTGCAAGATGGCCGCTTACACGTTTGCCTCTTCGCATGGTGCCGCCTTGCTGTACTTTCCTGCCCGAATTTCCAACCGCTGACTTGTGGTTGTGAGCGTCAGTTGCCGACAAATCATAAAATCGAAATATCGCCGTGCACTGGTTAGACTTCACATAATTTTTTCGTGCACCCACACCAATAATGTAACAAAAAATTGCCAGGCACTGCTGCTGACACTCGATATTTTCGTGAAGCATCTCAAAACCTACCACCACGACTGAAATCTGGCAAAAACCAGCTGTGCTGCATGATCTCAGAGGATTTCTTTTTGTTTGTATTTGCACTGTGCAACAAAACATAGATGGCATCATATTGCACATTTCATCACTCACATGCATACTGTGCCAAATATGGCACATACCGATTTCCGACTATATACCGTAGTGGAAAACAGAATTGAGAAGAGCCTTAATGAGCATGAATTTTCAAAGCCACGAGATATGGCAAAATAATTTTTTTCTTGCTTCTGCAACGAGAAAATGGTTGCAAAAAAAATATAGCAGCCACTGTTGTTCATGATCCGAGCTTGCACGTGCACCGTGAAATCTATTTTATGTCTAGATTACATACTGCTCTAAGGATGGCAGCGCTTTTTTTATATTTAGTGCACGTAACTATAAGGATTACTCTAACTGTCTCACATCCTCCACTGGTCCTCTTGCGCCCGCTATAAAAAATGTTAATCGGTATGTGCCAAATATGGGACGCCATGCAATAGAGGGTTAAGAAAGTGTGTGGCAATGAACCAACTATAGCCTGCCAGAACGTATTACTTCTTGGCAAAGACTGCCTTGTTTTCTGAGCGCTGAAAACACAACCTGTACATTCGCTAGGGCTGTAATTTTCTTTAGATTGTGTGACACTTCCTGTATGTAGGAGATAACGACAACAACACACTTTTCAAGCGTTGCACTAACATTAGTATCTCATGCATATTATCGGACAAGTGTTCGATTGTGTACCATGTGTTAGATGTGGCAAATGTTCATGTTTCTTTAGATTGTCTGACATTTGGCGTATGTAGGGAATCATGCTAACATTACGTTTTTCAAGCACTGGACTGTTGTTATTGCTAGGTTACGCATAGTATTGAGGTATTGTTTTGAACAAAAACTTAGGAATTCCTTGAGGGGAAGCTTTAAAATTTATTTCTGTGAAAATATAGACATGGCCGGCTTTTCAAGTTATAGTGTCGCATTCTTTGTTGAGTCAGAGTAAAGCATTACACCTTTTGTTTCTCGTAGTTATCTCCTGAAATTAACTCTGTTTAGCTAGTAAGTTGAGTTTATTGGTTTTTTTCTGCATGACGAGTGACCATAGTATAATGAAGAAAGGAAGACATTGAAATCACGGGTTCAACTATCATCGTCACGAGGAGAAGGCACGAGATCGGCGTTCGAACACCATCACCTTCTTCTGCCTGTGTACTTTTTCGAGCTACCCCACGCTTGTTCGGCCATCCCAATAAACCTCTTTACATTAGTTAAATTGTGTCATTACTTACATAGGCCATTTTGCAAATTTAGATCTGTTCGCAGTGCTGCCTAGTCGGATTAAGCCTCAACATTCCTAAGCGGAACACGTCATCATGCAGGAACGCAAGCACATCGATCACCGTTCACAGTCGCTTTCTTAAACATTTTGTAAGACCACATAATTAAGAAAGCACGTCAGTGGGCAACTAAGGCAAAATCGCTAGTGTGAGACAAGCACATGAGACACCGTTTCAAATTTCTGTAGAAAATTCGGTTGAATAGTCATTTGAAAATCTTTGACATCCGGTGAGTAAAGCTTAGCACTAATGCTGGTGTCATACAGTGACTTTCGATCGCCATCGGGCCTGATGCGGATCGAATTTCTTTATCGATGACGCTGCTTTTCGCTAACTGCAAAAGACAGCCCACCGCTGTTGAGAAACTTGATTTTTATTATTATTATTATTATTATTATTATTATTGATAATATTATTAATATTATTATTATTATTTCGCGTGCATACGGCATTTTACACGAATGTGCGGCGATCCATTGCACAGCTTTATGGTCATAGCCATGATCGTTGACTGGCCCACTGGCCTTCTGGCGCCGATTCTGTGTGCCTCTCTAGCCACCCCGGCACGTTGCGTGACACGTGCACTACAGGCGTTGGCATGAAACGATTGCGATACTCGGCAAGCACAACGTCGTGGACTTTCACAAAGCTCGTCCTGTTGTCTGCGGCACTCATTACCAAATGAGCACTGAAACTAGAAACTTTCTGCAAGCGTATTTGACCAACACGCCTCGGGTGGACTGGCAGCGGCTTTCTATCATGGTGGCAGCTGACATGATCAACGAACGAGCGAAACGGAAGCGCAAGGCTACCAGGGAGATTTTGAAGCAGCGGCGTCGTTTTGGAGAATATTTCACACTCGTCCGTGAAATGCGTCTTGGAGATGGGAGATATTTCTTCGAGTACTTCCGGATGTCCGTTGAAAGGTTAACAGACGTGTCGCGGTTGTCTGCTTTGTTTTCTTCGTGCAGTTTTTGTAGCGTGAAATAGCGGTATTAAGTAAAATATCGAAGGGCTATGTTCTAATGTTTTTGCGTGCCATTGAGTGTTACCTCATTTATAATAACCATGCAATCATTTCAACTTTCTCTGGTTAATGTAACGTGGCTTTCTTAAGCAAGAACAGGTAGTTTGGCCTGGACGCGAACACTTGAGAACGATGCAACCGTTGTCTTGGGTCATGTCATACATGTATGGATGACACTATGTAAACTAAAGGCGAATTAATTGAGGGACCCATTTCTTTTTTCGACATAGTCCAATAACGCTACAAGACGAGAAAAACACAGGTTATATTTGAGTTTTTTTTTTTACTGTTGCGTAGTGATTGTCCCTCAGTGGAAATGAATTAAAGTGAGTGAAAACAACTTGCCGCCAGTGTGGACCGCACCCACAGACTGAGCCAACACTAGCGTTGAAAACTACAAATAATGGCCCCTGGGTTCTCCTTGGCTTTGTTGCCTGTTGGATTCATTGGGTATTGTGCAGTGTAATAAACTAGGAGCTCGTCGTGAAGGGCACATGCCTGGCCACGTGTGAAAACTGCGCATAAAATGCAGTTAGCAGACGTAAGCCTCCCCTTGCAGTTTCAACCACATCAGCAAGTAGTAGTTCATTTGCACTGCCTAAGCATCACTCCTTAAATGCAAATGAGAAACGTCTCGTTTACACTACACTTTCTTTTTGTTTTTCTACAGTGCAGCTTTGCTTAGGTTGTGTTTCAATAATTTCTTTGCTGTAACCACAGGTTTGATGGCCTTCTGGCACTGGTGGAACCGCTGATTGCGCCTTAAAGGGTCACTTGCTGCACTATATCAGCTGGAGAGAAACTGGCATTCACATTGCGGCAGGTTTTGCAGCATATTTCACCATAGTTGGTGCACGGCACCATTTCTCCATTGCGTTCCCTCCGCTTCATCCACCTTGCTTCAGTGCTTAAAGTTTGTTAGTTGCAGAAAGCATTCAGTCTAATTTCTGTAAGCGGCCTATTGTTCACTACTTTATTTTTACCTAAGTTATTCAGAGAAAGTTGCATCACATTAATTTACTGGTTTCTGCTTCGCAGTCTTAACCATGCTGTTACTTTGAGGACTACTGTGTAAATGTTTCTGGTGGAAGGAGGGCGGGGACATCTTGGTTTTCCCTTGGCATACGAAGCATAACATAGAGTTATGCATTGCTGCTGCACACATTGGAATCAATTTGAGATTACCATTGGCCAAGTAGTTTCCCAAACTTCAGAGCACAGTATATGTATACTATGGTGAATACAACGAATTACAAAAAAAAATCATTTTGAGTGGACAATTGAAGTATTAGATACATCATTAGACACGCAAGTGCAACTTCATTTTTTTTTTCAATACAGTACACCCACTTTTAAAAGAACCTGTTCTACATTGCATTCAACATTCTTGTTCTGTATAGCAGTGTCTTACTGGTGCAGTCGAGTGAGTGCACGACACTGATGTTTATTGGCAGCAACACCAGTGATCAGTCTAAATATTGAAGTGTCTTTGTTGCTGCTGGTCACTTTTTGCCCGAATAACACTAAGGAATCTGCTTCAATTACGATTATGTGCCCCTGAATACGAAAAAGGTCTAAACATTTTGGCCTCTGGAAACATAGTTTTTTACTTTTCAGAGGTGTTCGCGGTCTGGGAAGAAAGTAAGAGGGAAAAACACAACATGTTGCAAGCTTCATAGCTTCGATATCCTATTCGCAACTCCATAAAACGCTCCGTGTGCTGGCAACACTGGTCGCAAAAACAAATATTGCTAAGCTTAACACGGTCAACGCGGCACTTTCGCTTGGCGCTGTGCTGAAGTTTCTTGATTGTGGCGTCGGATCACGTTGCTTCGTCTAAGGCAAAAGGGTGCTGGCCGCCAACCGCCTCATTCTCATCGGCATAAAAGATTTCACTGGCGAAACAGCGGAAATAGTTGCGCTGTGCGTGCAAACATCGAGCCTCTTCGGCGAACCGGGTCAGATTTACTTCAAGTTGAAGAACCTGTCCAGCGCTCGAGATTGAAGAAGGCGACTGCTCATGTGTAGCGGGCCTCTCCGTAAGGTGTAAGCATTGTGTGCTGCGTTGCTGCAGCGCACAAGTGACAGGCCTTCACAGGCAAGGCCTTCACAGTTTTCGAAGTAAGTCTGCGCTGCGAGTCATGTTGTCGTTTGCATGTATCTCATTCAGATCTGCTGTCCAGTCAAAAGTTGATTACGCATGCCGTTGACTCGATTACAGAACGGAGCTATGTCTGGGTCAGTGTGTCTTGAGATAAGGCAAATCGTAATTTCGTTTGTAATAGGAGTGCTCCTTTCTTTTCCTTTGCCGATCCATGTTATTAGGTTTCTAATAAATAAGGTCGTGCGCTTACGAACACTCGCTTGTTCGTGTTGGCAGGTATTTGATATTGAGCATATATACACGCACGCTACGCAAGCACGAGCATAATATATAAACGCACGCACGAACATATGCATACACGCACGCGCGAACTGAAGTACAGGGTGGTTGAACCTCGACCCACCCCAAAAAATGTCATCCTTACGACCATGGTAAAGTCTTAATAAATTTAAGAAACTTATAACTAATCAAATTAAATTAATTTTTAATTAGCCATGTTAGGTTTCCGCAAATTAGCGATCGTTTATTCAGTGGAATGGTGATAAATGCATTACTCGAAAACAATCTTGTTCCAACAAAAGTTGCGCTGCACTGTGTAGGAAATGAACCAAGCAATGCGCCCGCAAGTCGAACGCACCAAAAGCTGGAACAATCGTTTTTTTGCAGTTCCTCTTAAATTTCTTGCGAGCTTACGAACCTAAACAGTCAGCGGGCCGCGTTTAATGAGAACACAGCACCGTCTCTAGACACCGCAGAGCAAACGCAGGCATAAACACTGTACGTTTGTCCATAATAAATATATTTCAGGTTTCACTACTGCAGTTCACGCGGAAGAAACGTGCGTCAGTGATACAGGGGGCGTAGCGAGAAATTTTTTTCGGTGAGGTACACCCATCCTTTATCTATATTCGCGCGTGCGTTTGTGCGCGTGTATATACACAGATGCGAAACCAAAAATTTTCGAGGGGAAGGATTACAGCAGCTTGTGTATGGGTAGAAGCTTGAGAATGGGTAGCACAACGACTTGCACAGAAAACAAGAATACGCGAAAAATACACTCACACACATAACGCAACAAGTTTCCTGAAGCGCTTGCTTATATAAACGAAACTATAATCCGCTATCTGAGAAGCCCGAATATTGGCAAGAATGCACACACGCTAAATAATGGTGTACTCACCGATAAGAATGAAGTTGTCGCGAGCGAAATGACTAGAACAAACCACCATAGTGTCCGTCACCTTCTTTCCAATGCAAAAGTTTCTGATTTACGCCGTTCTCGGTCGCGCGTCGTCTGCATCCTTCGGGAGGTGATATAACGATACTGCAACCTTTCCACCGCGATGCCACGCATTGCGGCACACAGAAATAGTCTTTGGACATCGCTTTCTTCTTTTTCGGGCTCGCGCCTGCAGCATGGCGAAAATAAAGGAACTATGCGGCCGTTTCTCAGCGCGCGCAACGTGGTAACATATCTCCTTTCAAGGTTGATCCGGTTAGTGCCGTTTCCAGGCGCGGCCGCTAGGTGGCGAGCGCTCAGTTGGAATCGCGAATACATCAAAACTATGGCTGCAATGGGGCGTGCCGTTGTAGTCAATTGTTTTGACGGCATATATCCCCCCTTCCCCCACCACTCTCCCTGCCAACAGAAAGCATTAAATTACATAAATGCTTACATTCAATAGATTAGATGTATTGTTACACTCATTGACTGAGTTCAGAGTAGTTTTGGTCAGGGCGTCCTGTGTAACTGCCTCGCATTTGCTGGCTGCTCAAAATCCTCTTCTGCTACAGATTCGTTTATTTTCTTGTAAACAAACCAAGTGGGCCATGAGCCATTCCTCAAAGCTCTTGTAAAAACACATTTCAAATGTGTAACAACATTGTAGCAGCTATGATTTTGCCATAAATGATTATATGTAGGCTATCAAGACGAGAGGACAGAGACCACTGTGCTATCTTCTTTTGTTTCACAGTGGTCCATGTTTCTTTGTTTTATCTCGTCTTATGGCATTGCTTTCTGCATATATTCACAAACCAACCAACCCAAATGCATACCCTTCCGCCGTAAATGAGTTGTTACATATGGACATGGCTGTTACATCGTTTATTTGCAGGATATGCAATGCTCATGTTCATGCAATGTATAGGTGATCACTTGAATTCTGTGGAAGTTAGCTTCAGTTGAATTGTATGCCCAGTATTAGATGCATATGCAGTCACAGCTCAGGAATAAAAGCAATGTGCGCTGCTGTTTAAGTGAAGAATTGAGAAGTCAGTTGTACGAAAAACGGAATTGTTGAAACACAATGGTGGCATGTGTATTGTAACCCTTGTTGATGATTGTGCGTATGGAAGCATGCAGGATGTAATTTGTAGCAAAGTGAAGTCTCACAGAAGCCTAACCCTCTTGCATGTCGCGTCTTTCTGCACTTTTTTCCAGCTACCTCGCGCATGGGTCCAACATGATGATAATTGCGAAGTCCTACCATGTGTCCCAATCTGCAGCCAGTTATATAGTTAAGCAGACCTGCCAGGCCCTAGGGCATGTCCTGGAGCCTATCTACCTTGCCATGCCAGGGCCAGCAGAGTGGGAGAAGATAGCCAATGAATTCAAGGGTCTCTGGCAATTTCCAAATTGCATTGGTGCTATCGATGGCAAGCATGTGCATGTAGAAGCACCAGCCAACTCTGGGTCAATATTTTATAATTATAAGGGTCGTTTCAGCACGATCCTTCTTGCAGTGTGCGACGCCAAATATAGCTTTACGATGGTTGATATAGGGGAGTGTGGGTCACGAGGTGATGCAGGCCTGTTTGATGAATGTGCAACCGCAAAAAAGCTGCAGGAGGGAAAGTTTGGTATTCCACCACCAAAAGAGGTGTCAAGTGCTGCAGAGAAGTTACCTTATGTGTTTGTTGGAGATGAGGCATTTCCTTTGCTTGAAAACGTCTTGCGACCATATCCTGGCTCCAGAATTGATAAAGAACGTAGGGGCGTACAACTACAGGTTGAGTCGAGCCAGGCGTACTGTTGCAAACACTTTCGGAATTCTCGCCAACAGATGGAGAATTCTCCGGCAGGACATTCGAGCATCCGCAAGTACTGTTGACTGCACAGTCTGGGCAACAGTGTTTCTGCACATCTATCTCATGGTGCTTGCTGAAAAAGATGATGATGTCTTCAGATAGTGTTCCGAAAATGACACTGATAGAGTTACACCGAGTGGTGGAATCATTCCAGGCACATGGAGAGTGGATGTTGACAGTACTACAGGTCTGCAGGCAGCAGTTATTCCTGGTGGTCACAGTATCACTGGTCGTAGCAAGGCAGTACGAGACTGCTTCAAGTCGTGCTTGCACACTCCCGAAGGGCGTGTTTCATGGAAAGAGAAAGTGCTGTGCCTAACCACTTAGGTGTATAGGTTCCCCTACTGTTCCACCAAATGGCAAAACTTCACTAGCACTTATGACAACATTCTAGTATTGCTGCATTGCTTTTTACTTGCTTGTGAAGAAAAATATCACTGGGAAAGGCCATGGGGCTTTCCACCACATTCTGCTTGCCATGGAACAAGCACACTGCAACGTACAGTGCTTGTGGAATGAAACGCTACATGAAAATATTAACAACTGATATGTGCAAAATCTTAAGACAACCATATTGTCTCGCCTTGAATTTGACCACTGAAGGGTAGATTTTCCTATGTTAGTGTATAAGAATGTATTACAATAGTACGATATAGGTGGTGGAAACAAATGTATGTGCATTACATAGGCCAATTTTTAATGTTTTTAATTCCTTGAGTGCTGTCCATTAACTTGTGCATGTTATCTTTGGAGCGACACTCAAAGGATGTGTTGAAAATGCTAGACGCCTCCCTTGCGGTGCTGGCAGCACGGCGCTAGGACGCGATAGCTGCTGTCGGTCATTGTTCTGGGTCCTGGCTGCTCGAATTCCTAATTGTGTCTTTTTCTCAGCCTCTTCTTGGGTCGCTGTCTGTGCCAGGATCCGTGAGGCTGCAGGCTTGCAGCTGCACTGGTGTTGTTCCAGGTCAGCAACAGACATTTGACACCCTGGCAAAGCTGTATAATTGCACCACTACTGTTTGCAAGGTTTCTCATTTATTTGTTTATTTGCTTGCCTATGTCTGCGCGTGTGTTTTCTTTTTGGGAAATCTAGTGGTATCCCTTGCTGTGCTGGCGGTACAGCGCTAGGACGTGATAGCTGCTGTCAGTCACTGCTCGGGGCCCTAGATGCTAGTAATCCTACTACATGTGCAACAACAGCCCCAGTTAGTGTCCTGCAACCTCTGCTTTGGTCACTGTCTGTGACAACATCAATGTGGCTGCAGGCTCCCAGCAGCACTGGTGTTGTTGCTGGCATGCAGTAAAAATTTCATGACAAACCAGGGCTGCAGAGCCATTTCAGGCTGTGAATAGAGTAAATTCTGTTTCTGCCAACCACAGCCAAAGGAAGCTTTTCTTCACTTATGCATGCCTGGGAATAATTATTTTGGTTGTGCATTTCTTCCTTGCTCGCTTGGGTATTGCCCTGTTTTTTTTGTCGTTGCAGCCTCAATTGGACGGGTGCCTGCTGTTAATGGAGCTGCACTGTGGGCTGAATCGTGTATCCTTGAGGCGTTATACACTTTAAAGGGAATATCAAGTGGTCAAAATGTGTTATGCAGTAGTCACTCGAGATACAAAATTTTCTATTTTAAATGTTTCACAGCGTTTGTCGCATTACCCGTGTGCGATTAGAGACTGACTGGTAAACATTACATTGCACTAAAGAAAACAGGTGCCGTAAAATCTCGTTATTGGTGCTATGTTAACATCATGTCTGTACTTTTGCCGAAGGCTGGTAATACCAGACCATGCAATGGCACTCTTGGCAGAACCTGCCTGCTAGAGAGCGCGGTCCCCAGGTGGCGGATAGGGGGCCTGCTGTTGCTAGTTTCAGCGACAGCAGTGGTGTTTGCACCTCGCGGACCAACAAGGATTTTTTTGCCTCCCACTTATTTTAGGTAGCCCAGCAGAAGTTTAGACGGACTGAAAACAAGGGCATGTTGTGCAGCTTGAGAAGCATGGTAAAATTATGTTCCCCGACACACTTGCAACCAGGTTGCCACTTTGTATGTAATGGAAAGTTCAATAAAACTGTCTTGGCTTATCACTGTTCAGTGGGGTCTATCTATTACAGCAGTGCTCTTCGGCACATTAATTGTGACTCGACCACGATTTTGTGCCACTGCGTGCAATATTGCATGCTCGCGTAGCAGTGTTCCCTAGGGAGATGAGAGATGAAAAGCTGCCTTTCATTATGTTCTAACGTGCTCAAGGTTGTGGATTGGTGTAGCCTTTCCCTGCAGCCTTCTAGCACCTGCGCTGCGGTTAATCCTGGATGCTAGCCTGGTGCGGGTGCACAGAGACAGCTCTTTCTGTAGACCCGCACCATGTCATCGGTCCTCTGAAAGAAAACGCTTTCCGCCTATATTAAAACCCTACGTTCCCTCCAGCCTTGGCTGCGAAGAAATTGTCCGTGTTGTTGGTCTCGAGTTCGACACCGAAAGCAGGGCGAACTTTACGTTAATTCCTTGGAAACTCGTACGCATCTCTCCAGTGGCTGGTACAAAAAACACACTAGCCAAGGTTTTGTGTACCAGCCTGTTGCCTCACCAGACGAGTGTGCGTCAAACTCTAATTATATTAGTCTATAGCCTGTTTCTCGTGAGACATATGGGAGCTGCCATTTCGGGCTGTTAAGCTGTTTTGTAGTTTTTTTTTTCTATTGCGACGTGTATTAATAGGGACACGAATTGTCGTATGTACCAGCCCAACCGTATTTATGCATATGCGTCTATTTTAAGACTGTTCATTTAGTTGTTTAAGACACCCAACACAAAACCTAACAGCCTAACATGACGGCACTTTTTTGGCTTTGAGCCTGCTGTGACTGTGTTGAATGCCTGTGGGCAGACATCTTTTCACACTCACCGGTTGCTGAGTGGAATAAATTTTTGCCACAGAGTGAAGGCCAAGCACACCAGTAATACGTTCTGACAGGCTGGTTGGTTCATTGCTGATTAATGTTCTTAAACTGCGTGAGAAGACCAAGGCAGAAGTAAGAAAACACGCAGAACATCACGAGCACAGACTCCCAACTGTTTATTTTGTGGAAAGTGAAGAACAGATATTTCGAACGGGAAGCTGGACACGTGAGCAATCTTTGAATCTCGCATGTACCGACAAAGAGTGTGGCCCAAGTTATCTTGGGCTACACTCTTACTTCGCAATGTTAGTATTTTTGTGAGCACATAGGAAATTCAAAGATTGGTCACGTGTCGAGGTTCCTGTTTGAAATATCTGTTCTTCACTTTCCAGAAAATAAACAGTTGGCAGTTTGCGATCGTGGTGTTCTGCGTGTTTTCTTACTTGTGCCTTAGTGTTCTCACGCAGTTTAAGAACGCTTATTAAGTACACCACATGTTTATTTTCATCGAGATTGGTAGGGGTTCTGGAGAAAACTCCTACACTGGTGCTGGCTGTGGCCCTTCGTCTTACAGGACCCACACTGGAGTATTTCCCATATTTGGGCTGGGGCCCGTTGTCGGCATGGGCTCCACTGGTTCCGGAAGGTGCTTCGCACAGCCAGGCTTGCCGCCTTTCCAAGAGGTTTCACTCCCTGTCCTCTGGATATGTGGTATCCGTCGACAGCATAAAATGCTGGTTATGAAGTATTCCCCGCGAGGAACCTGTCCTGCAGTGACAAACATGACTCGCAATGAAGCCATGCCATTAAGCCGCGCTTTTATCTTTTGGCCCATTATAACGTCACCTGCAGTCTCCATCTAATGGGATGCTGTGAATTATAATGCTGAAATACTCTGTGATGGCATGCTTATATCTTATAGATGCAAAGTTTGCTACTTGCACAAGTGGTAAAACCGTGCTGCTGTCATTACTTTTTAATTGTACATACATAATACTGTCATGCATAATCGTTTGATTTATGAGCCTCAGGATTTTCACACTATTGAGAGAGGCCACGGACAGCACGTCAGTGTAGTAACAGAGCATAAAAATGATATAGACACAGGCTGAAAAGTGAAATACTATATTGGGAGTGAAATTATACAAAGGAAACTGATCAGCCCATCACAATGTGAAGAAATGCCGATGCTAATACCATTGCCTAAGTGTGTAGTATTTATAGCAATTGATCATTTCGAGCAAATAATAATTACAGTACATAACAAACCATTGTCTAAGAAGAACCTGTGCATGATTGAGAAGTGAGAAGAAAATCTGGGTGTAACTTTTTGCAAATTTGGTAGAGCAGAAATGAAACAACCATGGTGAGCCATGCTTTCAAAGGACAGTGGGAGGTGGTTCCACTCAATACTGCAAATTTGAATGAATGCATTTAAGTAACAGTACCGTAATGTGGAACGTGTACTTTGCATTTGTGGTTCACACGAAGTGAAAAAGAGAAGGTGTCGTTATCAAGTGAGAATGAAAATGAGGGTGGTGGTAGTAAAGCTTGTGAAAGAGGCTAATGAGAGAAACGCGGTGTCAAATCAAGGAAGGCCAAAGTTATGGTAGATTGTGCTTCATTTCAGTGACACTAGCTTTGCATCACCAATGCAAGATCAAATATGTGGTGTCGTTTTGGATGGCTTCTAGTTTGTTGAGTAGGTTGGTATCCTCTGGATAATTGAAGCTCTAATTGAAGCCTAAGATCAGTTATGCAGATAACTTTTTTCAACGAGACTGGAGACAAATTTGTGTTTTTTCATAAGCATCCTAACATGAGTTCTTGCATTTGTGCATAAGGCATTTGATGTGATGCTTCCATGAATGATTACTGCAAGTTATCCACTGTAGCGATGTGCATCTTCGAAAGGCTGTTGACACACTGCCTTTTTTTTCTTTCTTGCGTCTCCTCGTGAGGGCGTGGCGCAATCGCGTACCACAGGATCTTCTGGGCCACTGTGGAGGCACAGTGGCCCAGAAGGTCCTGTGCCTCCACACACTACGATATTCGTCAAAGGAAATGGGTCATTCCATTGAGCATATAGTTAGGGATTGGCTACGGCCGAACAGCAAACATCTTTGCAATACGAAAACACAGTAGAAGCTCTTTAGCTGGCCGTGTTACGACATAATGTTCCCATACCTCCAAGTTGACGTACACACCGCTTTCCAGGGTATTAATGTGTGTCTTCATAAGGTTGTTGACACGCTCCCTTTTGTGTCTTACTTCTGTCCCCTCGTGCAGGCGTCGCAGAATCGCGTACCATAGCACCTTCTTAGCTACTGTGGAAGCACAGTTCAGGACACACTGCAAAACACCAATGATTAATTTAACATGAGTACACAAATTCACACTTGCAGCAACGTCGTAGATAGCCCCGAATAACTGCCATTAATGTTGTCACGTCCCTTGACAACAGGGGCCTCTTCTTAATTTTGGTTCTAAAAAATAATAGCATGCTGTCAAAGTAACGTACATCCAGCAATTTTTCCCGATAATGGGGTTCACCCATAGCATATGTATGTTGGTGCGTCCGTATGTGTATTTGTGTATAAACACATGCCATTTTTTAAATGCGAATGCATTTCATAGTCGGGCTATGTCAGGCATCCGGCGTTGGCGTTGTGCGGCGTTGGCGTTGTCCGCGGAGGAGGAGGAGGATAGGTTGAGGAGGTGTGCACGCCGGCAGGTGTTAGATGTGAAGCATCTTATGGCGAAGCTTATTCCGGTGGTGGTGGTGTACAGCGTGACCGCCCTTACTGCGCATGCGCAAACCCTTTCAAAAAAAAAATAAAGATAAAAAACCTCCTCTCTCCCTCTCTCTCCCCTAGGCATCCCTCCCCGCGGCAACCACACCCTCACTGCGCATGCGCCTCCCCTCCTCTCTCCCCCTGCTACGCTCCCCCCCTCTCTCCTCTAGGCATCCCTGCCCGCGCCGTCCCCACTCCCACTGCGCATGCGCGTCCCACCTCTCTTCTCTCCTACGCTCCCCCCCTCTCTTCTCTAGGCATCTCTGCCCGCAGCGTCCACACTCCCACTGCGCATGCGCGACCCCCCTCTCTCTCTCCTACGCTCCCCCCCTCTCCCTCTCTCGCCTCGCGACGCCGACACAGGCAGCGTCTGCTAGCGAGTTTCTTGGTTGAAAAAACCGACTGCTCGCGCTGCACAACCGTTCACTGGCCACCCCGTATATATGGCAATGAATCTTGACCTCCAAGGTGGTGCCGGTGGGAGATTTCTCCTGTGCGTTCTTGAATAATAAAAATTCGCAGCGTGCGCGTTAACTAAAAGCGGTCTGCGGCGGAGCTCGGCCGAGCTATATATGAAAAAAAAAATTTAAAAAAAAATAAAAAAAATTAAAAAAAAAACAAGAAAAAGCAAAAAAAAAAAGAAAAGCCGCTGCGCCGTGCTCCCGACCGGGCTGCAGAAATTAGGCGCCTTTTCCTTCTTCGAACCACAACCACCATATATAAATGGAGTGAAGCGCGCGCGAAATGCATTCGCATTTCCTCACGATTTCCCCTTCGGGGAGGTGGGGGCTTTTTTTTAAACTCGAGTTCGAAGGGGGGGGGGAGTTGGAGCCCCCCCCCCCCCCCCGGCAACGCAACACTAGTGTAGTGCCGCAAGGTTTATTTTAAATTACGAATTATTTCAACGTCTGATTAACATCGAAAAAACTTTTAAAACGTTTTATGCGCTGGCAAGCTGTACTGCAGACGCATGCGCTGCAGTAAGGCACGAAAAAAAAATGAAAATCGCCTACAGGTGTGTTTGCGCGAGTTCCTCTGTGCGTACGCTCCAGGTGAGAATAAGATCCTACTTAATGGCAGCGCAATTTATAGAGAGGCACAACACAAAAGGCACAATCGGCATAACCCAGCGCTAAGCCGTCTTTCGTTAGGTACGTGTTGACGAATCCGCGGCAACGCACAAGCACGGCGGCTAAAATTCAGGCACTTAATCCTTAACTACATGGGTAGTTATTTCAGGAAATCACCACAATAATGTCCACCTATCTTTATGCCATCGGCAATTTCTTCTGCACTTTGTCTCGTGTTGAGGTCATTCCCGCCGACAAAAACGACAAGAAAATGGAGGCCTGGGCGCAGCAGTTCGATTGCCTCCATCACTCGTGCTGCCTTTGCGCCGCCATAGCTAAAGGTACACGTGTCGGAGTTTTGTCCTAAATGAAGTCGACTGCTGTTCAGAAATTTCAGCTGACTGTCGCCGACGAAGCACCCGTGGAGCCGCATGTTTCCTGCTGCTGCCATGCCGACGAGCTCGAGATGTCTAAAAAAAAAGCTCGCGGCAATGAAGGGAAGGCTACGCAGCCAAAGTGGGCATGTGCCACCGCTGAAGAATGTAGTCCCGCAATTGCGTCCATGTTTTCCGCGTGAAAATCATATAATAAACAATATTATTTTCTACGCGATGCTGTTTATAAAGACACACAGCACGCACCAAGGAAATGTTTATATTTCACTTACTTTATGCAGTGTCATTTCGCGTTTTTGCACGTGTGAAAGTGTCGCACGTTTTACGTGCACCTCAGTCAAAATGGCGTCTTCGTCTTTAGGTGAGAGCTAGTCGCCCTCCAGCTATTCCGACTATTCCCCGAAGGAGCTTGTGACGAATTTCACTCACAAATGGCTCTCAGCTAGATGTAGCAAATTGTATGCAATGTTATGATTCGAACATGGCCGTCATTCGAAACGCAAGCCAAACCGGACTACTTCGCGGAGGAGTACATGTGCAGTAGCTCCTCCCCTGTAGCTCTCCATGAAATTTTTCATTCGCCTTTTCCCTCACATGACCTCCGTCGCAGAGAGCGAACGGCGCCTTTCGGTACTGCCGCATGACACCACAATGGCTGACTCCGCTGCCACGCAGTGAACTTTGTACTGGTCATATGCTTCAAAATGGCGGCACACAATTCTTACGCTGTAATAGCTCTGCAGGCACCACTGGCATGGCCAGGAGGGGTGTTGATACCCCCCACCCCCCCCCTTCCGTAACTTTTCAGTTTTGCCTTTGTATATACACGTACATGTCTACAAACGCGCGCACGAAAATTCTTACCCCCTCCTCCCCCCCCCCCTTCACCCGTCTTCCGAGCTCAACAAATTTAGCGACACTCACGTCATGCGCATGCAGCTCTTTCTTTTGAGCTACAACCGTGTGCGCGTATGTTATGTTCTTTTGTTCTATGCCTATAATACTTCTTTTATAGTTGTGGCCACTTGGACGATGTCTGCTCGTTCAAGACCCGTAACTAACAAAAAACCTCGAAGACATTTCTGAACAGATGTGTTGTAATTGTCTTTCCTTCTGAGGAAAAAAATCCTTTCACACAGCAATCAATGCGTGAAAGTTGTGTCTGTCCACAGGCATCCAACGCAGTAGCAGCAAGCTCAAAGCCGAAAATGTCATTCAGTGAACTGAAGAGCTGATGCGCCCCACTGACGAGCAATATAGTTTAGAGTTTGACGCACACTCGTCTGGTGAGGGAACAGGCTGGTACAAGAAACCTTGGCTAGTGTTTTTTTTTTTTTGTACCAGCCACTGGAGAGATGCGTACGGGTTTCCGGGGAATAAACGTAAAATTCGCCCTACTTTCGGTGTCGAACTCGAGACCAACACCTAGGACAGTTTCTTCGCAGCCAAGGCTGGAGGGAACGTAGGGTTTCAATATAGGCGGAAAGCGTTTTCTTTCAGAGGACCGAGGACATGGTGCGGGTCTACAGAAAGAGCTGTCTCTGTGCACCCGCACCAGGCTGGCATCCAGGATTAACCGCAGCGCAGGTGCTAGAAGGCTGCAGGGAAAGGCTACACCAATCCACAGCCTTGAGCACATTAGGACCTAATCAAAGGCAGCTTTTCATCTCTTATCTCTCTAGGGAACATTGTTACGCGAGCATGCAATATTGCACGCAGTGGCACAAAATCGTGGTCGAGTCACAATTAATGTGCCGACGAGCACTGCAGTAATAGATAGACCCCACTGAACAGTGATAAGCCAAGACAGTTTTATTGAACTTTCCAGTACATACGAAGTTGCAACCTGGCTGCAAGTGTGTCGGGGAACATAATTTTACAATGCTTCTCAAGCTGCAGAACATGCCCTTGTTTTCAGTCCGTCCAAACTTCTGCTGGGATACCTAAAATCCAGCATAAGTCCAAACTTCTGCTGGGCTACCTGCTGGGCTACCTAAAGAATGGCATTGCATGGTCTGGTATTACCAGCCTTCGACAAAAGTACAGACAAGATGTTAACATAGCACCAACAACGAGATTTTACGGCACCTGTTTTCTTTAGTGCAATGGAAAGTTTACCAGTCAGTCTCTAATCGCACACGGGTAATGCGACAAACGCTGTGAAACATTTAAAATAGAAAATTTTCTATCTCGGGTGACTACTGCATAACACATTCTGACCAGTTGATAGTCCCTTTAAAGTCTATAACACTTCAAGGATACACTATTCAGCCCACAGTGCAGCTCCATTAAGGGGGGGGATGGATAGCAAAGACAGGTGTGCTACTGCAACTGTCCACCACTCTGTTATTTTTGAAGCAAACTCCACAAAATTTTGCAAGTGGCTTGAATGGACATTTTATTAGACGTTTTGTGAATTTGGCAAGAAAATACAAAGCCATTCTAAAAATAATAAAAGAAGTCATTGTACTATTTTTATTTCTTGAAGGAACATTTGTGAAAGATTTTTTGCATGTAAAATGGTGAAATCTCTTCTGGTTATTACATGTGCCCAGGGTATCCTTCTGAACCAAAATAATAATTGTAGGCATGACCATTCTTTAGTTAAAAATTTAGATGCCTGATGACTACAATTTTAGGGTTTTTTCTGAAAGAAACTTTCGTGAAAAATACAGTTCTGGTGGCAACACTATTCTTTTGCTTCAGAAAGGGTGCATATAATTGAGAAAGACGTCACAAAAGTTTGCACTTGATAGCTGGAGTGGTTACAGAGAAAATGTTCCTTTTCTGACGAAAAGTAGTGTTTGGAGAAAATATTTAAAATTCGAGTTGCCGCGGTGCAGTCATGGGATCACGGCGTTTGCGGCCTTTTTTAAATGCTTTCCACTGCGCGAAACAACGCGCCACTTCGTGGAGGCACTTATCAGTAATACTGGAATATCGTGCTATGAAAATTGCAAAATCGCATCGCATTTTCTGTCGATTTTGCCCTCCATCCCCCCCTTAACAGCAGGCACCCGTCCACTTGAGGCTGCAACGACCAAAAAAAAAAAAAAAAAAAAAAAAAAAAAAAAAAAAAAAAAAAAAAACCACCACCACCACCAACAACAACAAAAACAACAACAACAACGAACAAGACAATACCCAAGCGAGCAAGCAAGAAATGCACAACCAAGATAATTATTCCCAGGCATGCATAAGCGAAGAAAAAGCTTCCTTTGGCTGTGGTTGGCAGAAGCAGAATTACCTCTATTCACAGCCTGAAATGACTCTGCAGCCCTGATTTGTCATGAAATATTTACTGCATGCCTGCAACAACACTAGTGCTGCTGGGAGCCTGCAGCCACATTGATGTTGTCACAGACAGTGACCAAAGCAGAGGTTGCAGGACACTAACTGGGGCTGTTGTTGGACATGTAGTAGGAATTCTAGGATCTAGGGCACCGATCAGTGGCTGACAGCAGCTATCGCGTCCTAGCGCCGTACCGCCAGCACAGCAAGGGATACCACTAGATTTCTCAAAAAACTTTCCCATCTCCCGCTAAAGGGAACCACGTGTGGATGCGAAGCAGCGGGGGAGATGGTTAGCTTGAGCGGGAGAAACGTCGCCGCTCCGTCATTTTTATACAGCGGAACTACCGTGGTGCCCCCCAGCGGAGTATGCAGCGGGGGGGGAACCGTAGGAGAGGAGAGAGAGGGGGACGCGTATGCGCTGTGGGCGTGTGGGACGCGGGAGCCGCTCCGTAGAGTAGAGGATTCCTAGAGTAGAGAAAGGGGGTGAGCGTAGGAGAGAGGGGGGAGAGGACGCGCATGCGCTGTGGGGATGTCGGACGGCGGCGCCGCCGACATTCCTACTGTAGAAAAAGAAGTGGTTTAATAAAGGAAGGGGGCTCGTAGAGAAAAGAGGAAGACGATGAGGTTCGAATGAGCCCTCTGTGTCTGCGTCAGTCTCTCGCGTACTTAACACCTACAGCAGAGAAAGGGGGGTGAGCGTAGGAGAGGAGAGATAGGGGGGAGGGGACGCGGGGGCCGCTCCGTAGAGTAGAGGATTCCTAGACGAGAGAAAGGGGGTGAGCTTAGGAGAGCAGAGACGCGCATGCGCTGTGGGGGTGTAGGACGCAGGACGCTGGTGCCGCTCCGTAGAGTACAGTATTCCTAGAGGAGAGAAATGGCGTGAGCGTAGGAGAGGAGATGGGGGGGGAGGAGACGCGCATGCGCTGTGGTGGTGTGGGACGCGGGAAGGACTAAGCCCCGCTCAAACACATGCAAGCAAGATCGAGGAATGGAGTCAACCAGGGCGACACACACCACCTGCCTAGCCATTGCTAAGCAGCCTCTCTGTGCTCTCGGCGATGACTCTGGTGACTGTAGTGGTAGTTGACGGCCTTATATTGTACTAAAGTGTTCTCGTTCGCATAGTAGGTGCTCCCCTACTTCATGAAAGTGGCCGGACGCGGGACGGATGCGGGAGGGACGGACAGCCCCGAGCATAAGATGCTTCGCATCTAAAAGGAAACACACGCGCAGCCATATGCAAACAAAGAAACACATAGAGAAACCATGCAAACAGTAGTGGTGAAGTTATACAGCTTTGCTAGGGTGTCAAATTGCTGTTGCTGACCTGGAACAACATCAGTGCAGCTGCAAGCCTGCAGCCTCACGGATTCTGGCACAGACAGCGACCCAAGCAGACGCTGAGAAAAAGACACAATTAGGAATTCGAGCAGCAGGACCCAGAGAAATGACCGACAGCAGCTATCGCGTCCTAGCGCCGTGCTGCCAGCACAGCAAGGGAGGCGTCTGGAGTTCCTAAATCCCACAGTGAATCACTGCTGCTGCCTTCATTGTGGCGATGCAGCCTCAGCCAGAACACTAGTTATCTTAGCTAACATGCCGAGTTTACTTTCCTCGGGAATGCGATTAAAGTAAATACTGAGGTTCAATAGTGATGACTGTATCTCTGTGAGTTCATCAACATGCTTGAGATTACAGCCTTGTGCGCCCTTGGTCATTTCAGAGGCACACAAAGCTAAAATCGCTTCTGCAGGGTTGCTTGACCCAGGTCGCTTCCTCTTGCCACGTGAGGACTGTTGTGCTTCGTCAGGGAATGTATGCTGGGCCTCGATGTGCTGCCGTTTCCTCTGGCTGGCATCTGACCGCTGTGAGGAAGACTGCAGACAAAGATACACATTATATTTTAGTTACAAGATACATATTACACCGCCTATTTTGTTGCATGTTGGCTTGCCTTTTCAGGAGGAGATCTTGAGCTCTCTTTCTGGTCACATATGGTACCAAGCAACGAGTGATCACTGTCCTCCAAGTCGCAGACAATATCGCTGCTAGGGCTCTTTTGTTGCTCACATGGCCCTCTCTCTGACGAAGTACTGTTGGGGCAATCGGTTGCGGCTGTGCTGCCCTGAGTACTGCTCCACGAGATCCTGGAGGATGGCTGCTTAGCCAAATCGCCATGCCACAGACATTGTTACATATCGCTCACAAAACCTTTAGTAATATATAAGCATGTTACGTAAAGTATGCCTACCTTTTGCACTATCTTCGGCATATGAAGTTGCCTCTGCCACACGGTCCTCCGAGCAGGCATGGGCCCTCTTGTCGTAGATGGTCCTCCTGCAAATGATGGCAAAAATTTTTACCCGGAGTACTAAATATACCACAAAACTAAGCGCTGTCATGCAATGGCGCAGCCAGGGAGGTGGTTTGGGGTGTTTGGACCTCTCCCGAAATTGTAACTTCTCTTAGGTGTATGCCCAAACACACCTATAGAGTGGTTGGACTACCAGCGAAATGAATTTCTGGTTAGGCCCTTGGTGTCATGGGTGGAGTCTATATAGAAGCACAGTGACTCACAGGCAACGTACACAGCAAACTTTAGCACTATACCTACTCATATTAGAGCTGTGCACGGGCCGCATTTTTGAGCCCGAGCCCGGCCCGGGCCCGCTGGCAGCGTCGAAGGCCCGCCCAAGCCTGACGCTAAAGGGCTGCGAGCCCGCCCGGCCCGGTCCGGCCCGATCTTATGAAGTTTCGCTGCGGATACAATATATCCATGTCCGATAATATAGCATATTATTCAACATATCAGAGCGAAACAGAAGCAATCGACACATGACAGTCACTATACGCACAAATTAGATGTGTATATATAACAAGCTGTCCAAAGATTCCGGCTTAGTGAAGTACGGCTCTGCTGCATCATATATCCAGCCAGACTAAACTTCCATTCGCTCCTCACTATGGTAGCAGGATGTACCAATATCTTTGTCGCAAGCTAGCAAGCTTGAAATATTTAGGCTGCTTGTTCTTCCTGGAGTTTAGTACCTCAGATGCAGGACAGGAGGATGATTCCATCGATAGATAATGAAAAATCTCGTCTTTTGTGAGCGGTAAATTATTGCTACTGTCGCTCTACTCATTAAATAATTCTAAGCGTTGCTTTTCTGAAAGCAGGCTACTTTCCACAATTTTGTGCACTCCCCTTCCGAAAGCGAACAAATAATACGTCGTAAGTTTGATTCGGGCTTTGCATCTGGCCCGGCCCACCCGATTAACAAAAAAACATAGCCCGAGCCCGGCCAGGGCCCGAGATGAGAAGACGTCGGCTTACTTCCGAACCCGGCCCGCGGGCCGGGCCGGGCTCGGTCTTTCGGGCTACCCGGAGCCCGCGCACACCTCTAACTCATATAAGCTCATAGCGATTTCCTTGGCCTGGCATAATATTATAATAGTTCTAAAAATTAACCGCATGCAGTTCCTGCACTAATTTTTATAGCCCCTTCTGGTGTCTGTGCACTAATAAGGGGCAATGCACTCGCAGAGCGAAAAGTAGCTTGTGAACAACGGTTCTTGGCTGGAGAACAAGCATAGCATGAAAAGGGTACTTGCATAACTCTGCAAATTATCTATTAACAACAGAGAGTACGGTAGAATTTTTCTATTAGAGTCGACACATTTCGCACGTCGCCAGGCTTTTCAAAATGACGTACGTGTAGAAAATTCGAACGAAACACATTGGTAACTTACCTGCGAGACGACACGTAGCCACGCAGAAATGACATTAGCTTGAAGAACACCCATGGCCTTTTCTGGTGTGCGGCCGACCCACTTTTGGCCTTTTCAATTACTTTAAGCTCCTTCTGGTACTTGTCTCTCAAGTATTGCCATTTTTTTTGCACTCGGCACCTGAGAAGGAAAAGCTGAGATGAGTGAACATAAGGGAGCCACAGCTTTGATGCTAGTTTGTTACAGAACAAGATCATATATTAAAGGAGCAGACATCAACTTTACGCATGTCGCGTTTTTTGTGTCAACATGCAGTTATCGATGCCATAGTAACGATTCGGTACTGATAACGCAACAGAGGGACGAAGTAATATATGTAATAATGATTAGTATGACCAGTACTGAACGCAATTCAAAACGGGTGCAAAGCCCGCCAATTTTCAGCGCTGCCAAGCGGTCACCTCTCGCGGTCACGCCCCACCTGATCACGTGGCCACACGAAATGGTGACGCGAGTTTCATCTGACATTTCGTCTGCTCGGCGCGCACGTGTAGGCATGTCTTCGCCACCCCCATCGTCGTCGCCGCCGTCATCAGTGTCCACAGGCAACGATGAAAACACTGAGGATTATGGAATCGCCGCGATTCGCAACATGGCGAATCATTTTTGGTGCGATCGTCTTCACAAATATAGTGATTCTGATATCATATCGACGCCGGACCGAGCAGCGACGAGGAGGCAGCTGGGGACGCACGCTTGGGCCATGCTGGCTGGCAAGACATGTCACAATTACGCATAATAACGCAGCGTGCGTGTTACTTGTTGAAAACGATATTTCTCTGAACCCTACGTTCTGTACTGGTGCACTTTGATCGGTTCTTGTCGTGTTTGCGTCTACCTAAGCATAACCAATGTGTCCTAATAACTGGCGAGTTAGTGAATGTCGCCACGTGTGTAAATTGTAGTGTATGCTGCTCACATACTGAAACGCGACAAGGAAAGAAGTGAAACGCGGAAGCGTGGCGTTTTTATTCTTTGAGCGCGTTGTGGGTAGCGTTTCGCAATGGTGCACCAAACATTTCGCTTTTTTTCTTATTTGAAGAGCACGATTGCAGCGCACAACGGTTCCACGGCATGCTGGCACGTAATGCGATGGAGATCGTAGCTTCGAATAATCACATTCGCGCTCACGAATCTACAAAAAATCACCCGAAGCGGCACAACGAAAGCGCAGGATTCACACGAACGCGCTGTACGAACCAAGCAAAACAAAACTAGCAACACAAAATCGTGACGTCGTTGCCAGGCAGCCAGGCGTCGCCGCCAGGCGGTACCACAAGTAGGCACCACGATGACAACACTAAAATTCTCGACGTCATCGTTGCTCGCGTATCATCACATCAGCACCTGAGGCGAGGCCTAGGAGCTCGCTGAACACGTCAAAATATTGTCGATGTCGCATGGCATGAAGGCGCCGTTGAGCCTTTGTGCGCTCTTTGCGCTCGAAATAGAATAACTTCTACGTCACCGACGCTATTCATACTTCGCTAAAAAAAACTCATGCATACTAAGCAATCAAGTGAACGCCATATCTCGAGTTTCAAATTTGATATCACTGCTCCTTTAACTGTGTGTGTGGTCAATGTTGTTCATTCACAACATTCACAAACACCCTCCTCCATTCGAAATTCGGATGGAGGTGGGCGTTTTACCGAAAATAAATAATGAAAATAGGGGTTTTAGGGGCGAAGCTCCTTAGGGTGTGAGTCTGTCCCTCCTCTGTAGTAGTAATAGTAGTAGTAGGTAGCCACGTATAGTGGAATGTACCCACTTCACGTGATAAAGATGACGCATTATAGTGGAATGTACCCACTATACGTGATAACGATGAACTATAAGCATGCTCCAGTATAGTGCAATGTACCCACTACACGTGATAACGATGACGATGACGCTGATGACCATGAAATATAAGCGCGTCACACATTCTCTTTCTGCCATGGATGAAAACGATCGAGCTTCGCACACTCACCATCATTCACTTCGTGGATATGGCGTGATTTTTTCAAGGCCTTGAACAAGCCCCCCCCCCCCCCTCCCCCAGAAAAAAATTCCTGTCTACGGGCCTGATGGTGATACTTACCTGAAAGACCAAGTTTCTTGCCGATCGATTCCCACGTGTCATCCTTCTTGCGTTGGTTCTTATAGTCTGGATGCATGAGGTCGTACAAGTAACGATAAGGGCGAACTTCAGAAATCAGTTCTTCTATTAGGTCGTTGGTCCACACCACTCGCGCGCCGTTGTAGGATCGCCGCGATGACATGACTGAAGAGTCACGGCCGCTGGATAAAACAGGAGGTGCGGCCTGTTGCGTGCCGCCGAAGTGGCGTCTCGGGCCTAGTTCACCTCGCGCCCGCTATTGGCGCCTCTGCTCCTCCCTCGGAGAAGCGCTTCTACATGCATTGGTACGGGCGACAGTGACTCTAATCAGGTCGTAAATAACGCGTTTTGCAGTTGCGCATCACAGCTTGAATATTGCAGTCGTTATTAGAAGGGCCCATTACACCACATATGTGAAAAGTTGCCCTAGGAGCGCCAATCTTTCGTAGAGTGGGCATCAATACTCTCCATGAATGCTGCCCGTTTGAATCATCTGCAGCGAAAAGTCTCACTGATCCCGTTGATGGGGAGGCAATCGCCGGGCAGATTCCAAGGGCAGACGTATCGGCCCACAGAAGCGCACCACGAAATCACAGACAATTTAAATGTAGGTCCTTCTAGTGCACCAGCGAAGGCCGGCTGCGGTCGAAAGACTGAGTTAGAGCCAAGAGTTGACAACACAAACAAAATGTATTCTCAGGTAAGGCAGTACAAGCATCACACAAACTTGCACACTCGGCTGGTATCAATTACAACTCACAACGTCACTTATAGATGGTGCCTAAAACAACCGGAACAAACTTACCGCGCTACAAGTACAATCTCATCCATTAGATACTATGCAAGAATATTTAAAGGCCTTGAATATTCACCAAACGTGTGTAAATCACAAATCTTCGCACGTTTCTCGAACATTTCTCTTCCAGGAAACACTCAAACGAACTCCAGCGCTGACCGTCGTCTCGGTGACACTCTTCAATACAGGGATCCCACGGCGTCATCACACGATTCTTCAAGATCGACTGACCGCCCTACACGACTCACTCGAAGTACATAAGTAGACTTCACCCCGTCCTACCCTTCGTCACCTCTCGTTTGGATCCTTCCCGGCTTCGCGAACACTATTCGGCGCGTACCACAGCAACAGCTAGGGGAAAGGGGTTCGTCTCGTCGGTCCGTCTGCGGTGGTCGGCCCCCAAAAGGGGCCCCAATACCGTGCGCTTGTTTCATCCAGCTGCCGCACCGCTATGATGTCTCGAATTCTCCGGATCTGCGCGGGCGTTGGCCTGTCGCGACGGCGTCTTCGGTGTAGAGAGCAAGGACGCGGCCTGGGCGCCTTTCGATACTTGTTTTTTTCACGTTGCGCGCGACCGTTGGCGCGGCGGTGATTCGATGCTGTTGTCTGGAAGCGGCGCCGCACGTCTGATTTGGCGCTTATTTATGACAAAAAGAAGGTTTCTATTACGAATGATACGCTTCCCGACACTGTATATCGCAGGGGAATACGTGGTAATTCACAGTAGCGTTTCTAATCGCCTTCGAGCTGCTCAGTGGCACACAACAGCTTGGCGGCATCCCCACTGGAAAAAACTGTCTGCCACACACGTGCGCACCAAAGAACCGTTCTCAAGCACAAGAAACATGAGGCAAGCTGCCCCCACACACGATCACACACGAAAAAAAAAAAAAGCACAAAGAAGCACACGAAAAAAAAAAGCCCCCACCTCCCCGAAGGGAAATCTTGAGGAAATGCGAATGCATTTCGCGCGCGCTTCACTCCATTTATATATGGTGGTTGTGGTTCGAAGAAGGAAAAGGCGCCTAATTTCTGCAGCCCGGTCGGGAGCACGGCGCAGCGCCTTTTTTTCTTTTTCTTGTTTTTTAAATTTTTTTTATTTATTTTTTTTAATTTTTTTTTCATATATAGCTCCGCCGAGCTCCGCTGCAGACCTCTTTTAGTTAACGCGCACGCTGCGAATTTTTATTGTTCAACAACGCACAGGAGAAGTCTCCCACCGGCACCACCTTGGAGGTCAAGATTCATTGCCATATATACGGGGTGGCCAGTGAACGGTTGTGCAGCGCGAGCAGTCGGTTTTTTCAACCAAGAAACTCGCTAGCAGACGCTGCCAGTGTCGGCGTCGCGAGGCGAGAGAGGGAGAGGGGGGAGCGTAGGAGAGAGAGAGGGGGCGCGCATGCGCAGTGGGGAGTGTGGACGCTGCGGGCAGAGATGCCTAGAGAAGAGAGGGGGAGCGTAGGAGAGGAGAAGAGAGGTGGGACGCGCATGCGCAGTGGGAGTGTGGACGGCGCGGGCAGGGATGCCTAGAGGAGAGAGGGGGGAGCGTAGCAGGGGAGAGAGGAGGGGAGGCGCATGCGCAGTGAGGGTGTGGTTGCCGCGGGGAGGGATGCCTAGGGGAGAGAGAGGAGGGGAGGCGCATGCGCAGTGAGGGTGTGGTTGCCGCGGGGAGGGATGCCTAGGGGAGGGAGAGAGGACGTTTTTTTTATTTTTATTTTTTTAAGGGTTTGCGCATGCGCAGTAAGGGCGGTCACGTCGTACACCACCACCACCGGATTAAGCTTCGCCATAAGATGCTTCACATCTAACACCTGCCGGCGCGCACACCTCCTCAACCTATCCTCCTCCTCCGCGGACAACGCCGCACAACGCCAACGCCGCACAACGCCAACGCCGGATGCCTGACATAGCCCTGACTATGAAATGCATTCGCATTTAAAACACACGGACACGCATAAATCCTGAGGCAACCCCATTGGAACACGAAGTGTCGTCTGCTTCATGGGCTGGAGTTGGGGCGCCCTCACTAAAAAAGCGGCTGCAACTGTCAACTCAGCCGAGAAGCGTTCGCCCATTGACGGCGCCGCGACGCAACGGGCCGCACCTTCTTTTTTTATCCAGCGGCCGTGGAAGAGTTTTCGAAATCCGCCATGGTCAGTCGAAATAGAAAGACCATGAGAGGCTTCCGTGCTTGGTAGTGTGTAGGTGAAGAATGAGGCGCTTACCGTCCGTGCTTTTTTGCCACCAGCGGAAAGAAGGAGCATGACTTCACAAAAATGTACCCTGGAATAGTCGCGCCCATGCAAAGAAATAGTCCCTTTCACGCACGCAGCAATGTTTTCCGAAGGCGGAGTCACGTGCCGTCCGGCTCATGACTTCAGTATGGATCGCGCGCCCATTGGTGCAGGCTTGTGTTCACCCCCCGTTGAGGAGGAAACCTCTTCACTCCTCGTTGACGTCATCACACTATGACTGACTGGCGCGGAGGACGCGTTCTCTGAAATGCCCAGTGAACTTGCCACGCGTTGCGAATCCATTCGTTGCATGCTGTCCCCCCGTTTCCCGAAAGCGCCGACAAAGCATCTCTGGTGTAGTGTGGTGACGTAGGCCCTAGGAAAGGAGCATGCGCCTGCGCGTTTTTTCGAGAGATTTGAATTATGCGAGACTGACAGAGCAAGCGCACCCCCCTCCCCTCCCGCCATTTTCACTGTTTTTAGAACAGTGAATGCATGCGTACTCGATAGAGCACTTCACTAGAATCACGGATGTGCATTTTTTATTCTTGATGGCTCTTCGTGCGCCATATTGAACTTTGATTCGGACCGAAAATCCCCCCCCCCCTCGAATCTTCCACGGTAGGTGGCGGGCGACGGGGGGGGGGGGTGCTTGCTCGGTAATGTACGGTATTCGGTCGGTCACGGAGATGATCAGCTATTGCGCTGCGGCCATCTGGATGAGGCCTCTCCGGGCACGTCAAAAGGATACTGAATAAAAAAAAGCATGGAAATTCGCATGAGAAGAGGCAACTCTGCAGCGTTCATTTCGCGTACTTTTAAACAGGTGGCTGCGTTTTGAGGGGGATACGGCTGCGTGCAGGCACGCACGGGTCCGCACTCCGAAATTTCAGACGTCATTTCACGAGGTGCTGCACCTTACCATTCTTTACATCGGCGCAGCAATATGGCGACCTCTGAACCACGTTTCAAGAGGTGTCGTGCTTGTTCACGATATTCCTGCTCGCCTACGCTGACGGTGCCGGCATCGGGCAGTCGCGCGCGTGCGCACTAGCAGTTGAGCAGAATTCAGCCGTGGGCGCCGTAATGGCGTTCAATAACATGGTGGGTTTTGCCAAGATGTTTGCGCCTCATATACTGCACATGTGCGGTCTGCCAAATGTCAATGTTAGGTGGACGGCGTAAGTGAAGCGAACAAAAACAAGGTCTGCGCCATGTCGGCATCTCGCCATTCGTTTCTGGTGACGCACTGTGCCTGCACCACTAAACGCGCGTTGCACAATTTCTGAACTTCTCGTTCACCCAAGTGAATCACTTCATGATTTCACCTCATGCCTGTGACGTGACATCACGTTTGCTACAAAGATGCATCCTTCACCCTTAGCTGTTTGTAAAATACATCCACGGTTTGTCCACTTACAAGTTACAGCTCTTCTTGCCTACGACCCCCTCGCTGATGACTTCATCTGTTGTCAATTACCTCCATTGATGACCACTCACTATCAGTAGTGACCTGAACATCAAAGTCGCGTGCATGACATTTAAAGCGGTCAAGACACGGTCTCCCAACAATTTATGGTTTTCAAGCAAAAAATAGGAGTAGAGGGTTTATTATGCCAATGCATAATAGACCCTCTACTCTACTAAAAGAAGATTGAAAGAATAACAGTGCAAGACAAGCCCTAGAAGTCTCCGTATAAACACCGCCGACCGCCATATTGCCATGGCATCTGTGACATCACGCACGCGCTGCATCGATCGGGGCCGTCTTATTCTACCTAAGTTTCAGCCGCTGCAAATCGTCATATATAAATTGTAGCGAAGCTTTGGAACTAGTGGGTCGTCCTCTCCAGCGCCTTCTAGTGGGTCGCCCTCTTCGAAGAGAATAAGCAGCTCGTGCTGAGAGTCGGTCCCCGCCTTGACTGTCGCTGTCGTGCATCGTCGCCGAGTGTCTGTCAATAAACGTCTTAACAGTATATATATATATATATATATATATATATATATATATTGTGATGACGATGAGCCGCAACAGAGCTTGGGCCTCGTGCTCAACCACCACGAAGAAGAGAAAGACGAGGAGTGAGAGAATAGAACAGCCGGCCCGCAGTCAGGGCGTTGTCTCTTGTTTCTCTCCTTTTACAATGGCGCAGTCGACAGGATGACGAAGTGCTACGTCTACGACTCTTCGTCCATGGCAGTCAGCAACGTGAACCAGCAGTAAGTGCTGCTTGAGGACGGCGTCCAGGCCTCCTCGGCACCTGCTCGCCTGCCGCCACTGCCACCACCGTTCGGGGACGGCGTCTAGGCCTCCTCGACGGCTCCACACCACTGCAGTGACGCGGTGTACACGACAAGGGACGCCGTCCACGCGTCCTGGACCATGGATCCAGCCACCGTGAGTACCGGGACCGCCACGCACTCCGCGAACCCCGCCGAGGGTTCGTCGGGCGCCTCGGCCGGCAACGGTGCGGAATACGTGCGTATACTCACGGAACTGTCTCGTCTACTCCACCGCGTGTCGTCGCTGAACTCCGGGTTCTCGCCTGCCGCTTCACCATCGTCGGCTGTTTGGGCAGTGCCGGTGTTCCGCGGCTTCCAAGACGACGTTTTCCTGTGGGTCGAGACCATTAATTCTCTCGGCAGCCTCCTTGCCTGGCCGGAGTATCGCAAGTGGCTGAATTGCCATCGACCACCTTCGCGATGCCGCCAAGGCATGGCATGCCTACGAGGGCGTCAGGCAGGGGTCCTGGTCTGAATGGTGTGCGAAGTTAACGAGTCTATTTCGTCCCCTTTCGCATGCCTGTGACCCCCTGACCACCGACCGAGCCTCTACCACGCACCACTTCGAAGCTGCAGCTCGGGCGTCCACCAACCCGCCCTGTCTCGGAGATCAAGCTCGCGAGGCGCAGCGCCCCCCTGATGCATCTGTGCCCTGTAGCTGCTCCGCGGACAGCTTCGCAGAGCACCCTGCGGCAGCCATCGACACTAGCAGCCAGGTGTACACCTCCCTGCAGGTGTCAGGCTCCCCGTCGATACCTGCCACAGAACCACCCTTGACAGAGACCAAGACCGTCTCAAAGCCACAGCAGCCGGTGAGTCGACCTCCAAGCCGGTCAGCGCCAGAGTTCCTGGAGTCGTCTGTCTGCAGTGTGACGATGTCAGCTCCCTCCAAACCACATGGAGACGAAGCACTAGCCACCACTCCCAGTTCGGTGCACAGTCAGGGAGCCACGTCATCCCCGACCATTACCGCAGTCATTGGCCGAGTGTGTGGACGCTCGCCACTTGCCAAGTGCCGTCTCCCTGAAAGATTCTGAAGTGGCTATCGCGCCTGAGGACTTCGTCATGGAAGACCTGCTGGTGCAATCATGCAGTCATGGTGCAGTCATGGTAGAACCAAGATTCGCTGCCCTGTCTTCCAAAGTGCAACGGGATAGTCATCATGATGATTTGCAACCGATGCGACCGCTCTGCATCAACCAGTACCACCTGCTAGTCCCATATTCTTTCGATGACGACATTCATTCACAACATGGACGAGACCTCCACCGTCCATCACGACAAAGCCAGTGTCGTCCACCAGAATGCTCGGCAGCTCGACAGGACAAGTCGCGGAGAGCACAACACCGACCGCCGCGGCATAGTCAATGTCGTCCGCCAGAATTATGTTTGGCATCTCATCCACCCAAGTTGCTGCGTGGCCGAGATCGGCCAAAGCGATGCAGCCAGTCTCGTCCTCCGGATCCACTTCTGGCAGATATCCTAACCGAATCGCAGCGTGGCCGGGACAGACCACCGCGAGGCAGTCAGGGCCGCCCACCAGAGGCGCCATTGGCAAAACACTAAGCCAAGCCCAAGCGTTGCATCGACCACCCGCAGCGACACCAGCAGCATCGGCCACCAGAGACAGTGTACGTGGCTTTGCTCATTCGCAGTCATGGCCGAGTGTGATGACGATGAGCCGCAACAGAGCTTGGGCCTCGTGCTCAACCACCACGAAGAAGAGAAAGACGAGGAGTGAGAGAATAGAACAGCCGGCCCGCAGTCAGGGCGTTGTCTCTTGTTTCTCTCCTTTTACAATATATATATATACGCTTCTAAAAAACTGTTTATTGGTGACGTTTCGATCGGAGACCGATCTTCATGAAGACAAAATTTACCAGGCGCCGATTCGCTTTTATAGACCTATTACACCGGACATACGTCACGAAGATGCGGTGGCGCTGTCGTCGGGCGTTTAGTTTCGCGTGGTAGGCAAAAGCCGCGGCGCCTACCGTAGTTGCTGCTGTGTTTTCGCTTGTGCTTGCGCTGTTTGTCGTCGTGCAAAGAACAAGAAATGGTGTAACGACGAGCTGTCACGGTGATTTGCGCGGGAAGGCACAGGAAATATGGAATAAGTCTTCTTTTTTTTTCAGTTTTCTGTTAACGAAGACCGTCGCAAGAAATTAGCCGCTGCTGTAAAACGCGATCGAGAACTTGTCATCGACGCCGGTTCATCGGTTATATATTGGAGCGACTTACTCAGCAAAAACGATTAGCTCTGTCAAGCGTTTGTCATTTAATGTGCCGCACCGCATTTTTTGTAATAAGCCTTCTGTGGAGGCATAGCACGTTTATCTCAAAGCATGTTATCGTTGGGGATAGCATTGTGATATGCGGAAAATTCTTCGCGGTTTCTATTGTTGATATAACTGCAGAAGTCTTAGACGCGTCAAAAGATTTCGTTATACTCGCGTGAACTAAAGGCGTCACTCGGTCACGGAGCATGTTTCTTCCTGCGTTTCATTAAAGCGGCAGCGAACGAAAGGATGACTTCGACTATGCCTTTCCTGATTGTATGCGGCTGCGACGACACAAGTATATCAGGCAGGGCTGTTCTGGCTGCGGGGCGCTTCACGAGGTTTTCGCGTCTGTCGGAATTCACAGAAAAACAGCACCCGACCGGGAAACTTGCCGAGTCTGTTTACAAGATGTACGCATTTCGCGGTCTTGAATAGAGCCTACGAAGGGAGACGCAAACCTGACAGGTACGTAACCACATTATCCATAGCATGTAGTTGAAGCATTATCGCAAGCGTCACCCGGATGACGGTGTCGCCGAGATCGCCCAATTCGTTTGCATGAATAACATTCCCGGTACATTTCTTATATGCGAGAATTTACCGTAACGGTTCGCGTAACTATGCATTTTACTCCGTGCATTTGCATATCGTACCCAAGAGCCTCTTAAATCGCTGAACTGGGTCGGTAGTTCTAGCATCAGTTCACAAATTAAAACGTACACGTTCGACCTAGACTGCCGCAACGGCGACGACATTTCGCAAATGAGTCGCATTCGCGCCGTGAAAATACCTAACGTTCTGATGAGGTGCTCAGAGCTAGAGCTCCCCGTCAACAAGGCTCATATGTTCATTTCAGAGTCCTCTTTACAGCCGCTGCAACTTCCTCGGTTGCAGCCGCCGCTTGTAAACAAGCGAGAGGCGCCCCGACGCGCTGTGCTCGGAGGCAGCTTTTGCACCTGCTGCGCCAGCGCTTGTGGCGGCGCGGAGGCACGGAGTCAGGCTCTCCCGCCGGACACGGTGGACGGAGCTTACAAGCCGGACGTCGCTATAATTTTCCCATAATGTCGACGGCGCCTACCCCTGTTTACAAACATAGAATAGGTCTATATCATCGCCGTACCGAGAGAAAGAGAGGGAAAAAAAAGAAAAAAAGAGGAAAAAAATATTAAAAAAAAAGAGAGAAGAAGCGTACATACTGATAAGTGGTCACACGACCACGTGCGCGTACTTCTACATACGCATAGCACCTGTATTTCGGAAAAAAAAAAGGTGCAGAAATAAACGAGTGGCCAAAAAGAGAGTGGTCACACGACCAGGTGCGCGTATTTCTACATACTTACACATAAAGACGTGTTTTCTGAAAAAAAAGAAAAATGGACGAAAGGAATGTACTGTGTTGTGTTCAAGCTCCGGGAAGAGATGAGCCTGCGAAGTGAACTTTCACAATGTACCACTGGAATGTGCTTAACGTGCCCACCTGGACCATCGATGTATATCTACATATTTTTGGTTTGTTCACTTTTTTCTTGAAACATGTGTTCTTCGTATATCTTGGTATGTGCCGGGGGCACCACAGGGAATGTACTTAACATGTCCACTTGGTGTTTTCGTGTTTTTGTTATTTATTTATTTTTTTTTTCGTTCTTTTTTTTTCTTTTTTCAGAAAACACGTCTTTATGTCTAAGTATGTAGAAATACGTACACCTGGTCGTGTGACCACTCTCTCTTTTTTGGCCACTCGTTTATTTCTGCACCGCTTTTTTTTTCTTTTTTTCCAAAATACAGGTGCTATGCGTATGTAGAAGTACGCGCACGTGGTCGTGTGACCACTTATCAGTATGTACGCTTCTTCTCTCTTTTTTTTTTAATATTTTTTTCCTCTTTTTTTCTTTTTTTTTCCTCTCTTTCTCTTTCGGCGATGATATATAAGCGCATCGGCGCCTGGTAAATTTTGTCTTGATGAAGATCGGTCTGCGATCGAAACGTCACCAATAAACAGTTTTTTAGAAGCGTACATATATTTCTCCTATTTGTTCTACGGCAACCGAAGCCAGACTCTTCATAATCTATATATATATATATATATATATATATATATATATATATATATATATATATATATATATATATATATATATATATATATACGGGGCAAAGTGTCATGTGTGAGTGATCCCTCAGTTTTCCTCACAGATAAAGCACGTGGCGTTGTTTCGTGCAAATAGGCTGTTTGTGGCACTTTGTCACGTTTCTTGGCTTTGTACTGTGAATTGTGCTACGTGACAAAGCTCTGATAGCCTATTTACGCATGTGCTGCTGGTTCCTGTGTGGGGGGTTTCTTTAATAAACATTTAGTTGTAGGTCCAACACTTGTCCTGTTTGGTTCCTACGCTGTCTCCGTGTTTTTTCGTTGGTTTGTTCTTAAGCAGATCGCTAAAGATAATGACAATTATCGTCATGCGGACGTAACAACCCCCCCTCCCATCCTTCCTGTTCTCCCGATATTTTCACATCATGCACATACACGAAAGGTCTTTATCAATGTGCGACGTGAACGAAAGATGTGTTGCACCTTTCGCCCACGAGACCGATCAACCTCCTTTCAACATGTTGTACAGGATATTAAGGAAGATCATTTAAATTTCGAATAAGATAAGCGCCACACTTGACTTTAATGTACCTAGAGAAGAAGCTGTATTTAGGATAGTGTTTTACCATAGATCACCGCCATACGATTAATCGAATAATTGAGAAAACTGCCGAATAAAAAAAAATCTATATGACATACATAGGCATTCGACTCGGTAGAGATATATCAGCGGTTCTAGATGCGTTACTTCGACACGAGGAGTACACGTGTGCGTACACAGCTACTCTGCTTCTCTAAAAAAGCAGGAAAATCCCTCCTAACACACTGACAAAAGTAAAGGCACTTTTCAGAAACTCCCTTTTCTTTTCCTCTGAGGACCCTTTCTAGAAAGAAGTTGCGCCGATGACAGGTGGTTCTTGGCCTTCGCGATTAGCTCTGTTTTCGCAGATGCCAAAAAAAAAGTGAAAGAAGGGGGGAGAAACGCTACTCGTTAATTCAGCAGGAGAGGAAAGAGTCACGGTGTAAGGAAAATCACCGTGGATAGGGTTTTTGTTGACGGCGCCAATTGTGCAGGCTTGCACCACACTATCGACAAAGCAAATGACCCTGTTGGAATTCAACTTGCGGCGCTAGTGACATGTTGCGGGCGTAGAACGGACGTCAATGCATCGTTTGGCAGTGCATTTTTGGGGGTCACGCATATTTACAACACTAAGTGCAGGGACTGGATTAGGCGGCACCTGCATGGGGAGACTTGGTGTGAAGGCTCCGCAGGTGCCTTTACACCAGGTTAAAAAAAATTACACCATCTCCCGCTGAAGGGAACCATGTGTAGATGTGAAGCAGCGGGCGCTAACGCTTACATTGGCGGTGGCGTTGACGCTGGTGCTCATCGCAGCGTTGCGCAGGACAGAAAACTGGGGAGGCGCAAAGCACGCAGTGATGGAGCGGTGTTTCCTACTGGAACATGCCAATCGCTGCTAATGGGCAATGAGAGACAGAAGACTCCGTCTGGACACAGAGACCCGCAGTCCGCTTTTAGTTAACGCGCACGCTGCGAATTTTTATTGTTCAACAACGCACAGGAGAAATCTCCCACCGGCACCACCTTGGAGGTCAAGATTCATTGCCATATATACGGGGTGGCCAGTGAACGGTTGTGCAGCGCGAGCAGTCGGTTTTTTCAGCAAGAAACTCGCTAGCAGACGCTGCCTGCGTCGGCGTCGCGAGGCGAGAGAGGGGGGGGAGCGTAGGAGAGGAGAGAGAGAGGGGGGGGGACGTGCATGCGCGGTGGGAGTATGGACGCCGCGGGCAGGGATGCCTAGAGGAGAGAGGGGGGAACGTAGGAGAGGAGAGAGAGGGGGGGACGCGCGTGCGCAGTGGGAGTATGGACGCCGCGGGCAGGGATGCCTAGAGGAGAGAGGGGAAAAGGGGGAGGGGAGAGAGGGAGGGGGAGGCGCGTGCGCAGTGAGGGGTGTGGTTGCCGCGGAGAGGGATGCCTAGAGGAGAGAGAGGGGGAGAGGAGGTTTTTTATTTTTATTTTTTTTTTTGAAAGGTTTGCGCATGCGCAGTAAGGGTGGTCACGCCGGCACACCACCACCACCGGATTAAGCTTCGCCATAAGATGCTTCACATCTAAAAGAAACATGGTATGTCAGGTGCCCGTGAAAGTGAGGAAAGTAGGCGAGTGGAAGTTGCCACGTTCTCAGCGGTGTCAGGCTCTCACGATTTTGTGCAAGCATTGAAAACCAGAAATCAAGGAGCATTTGCACTACTCGCCATGTCAACAGATTCACTGAATGAATCACGAATGTTATTTATCGCATGCAGTTTTCTTGTGGTAGAGTACATAGGACAGACGGGGCGCTGAAAGAGCATGAAACGTCCGTAACATCAGGGGGAGGAGACATGCCTGCTCATTGTAGAGCGTGCTATTGGTCACCCGTTTTTAATGATAGCCAGCCACGAAATACGAGGGAACTGAGCATGTCAAGCGAAAAAAAAATTGGTCACGATCGTGTACCTTCCATATCGTTATCACGAAAAGAGGTTTAACCTTCTTTAGAGAAATGTAATTAAGGTATCATATGCGCTGCGTTTTAAAGGGCCACTAAACCACCCAGAGGTCTAAATTTATACTCCATCTCAGAAGTACCTTGCAGCACTGTGGAAGCTGCAGGGCTTGTTAGCCAATAGGAAAGGCGAAAGCCCCCTCGAGACGTGTTTATCCGCGTCGCGTCGTCTGCTCGTCGTCTCTTTGGCGTAGGCTCGTCTACCTTGTCGATACTTACTCCCTCCAATTAGTACAAAACGCAAACACCTCTGCGGGAACGCCAGCTCATTGTTTCTTTATGTTCAGAAACCCACTTGTGCAGGGCGTGTTCGCTGGCGTTTGTGAGGAACGCGGTTCTTTTCATAACAGCGTTCATTCTGGCGTTTTCACCGATTTCTTTTTTGTCAGCGCGGTCGACGGCTTTTCAGCAGCTATATCGTACCATTCTTGAGTGAAACAGCAAATAATTGGCACAGAAAACAATATAGACATTCAGGGTGTTTCGCATCGTCAACGCATCAACGACGCTAATGTTGTGGCGACATCTGCTCAGTTAACATCAAACCACTTTAACGGCTTGGCATTGCCTCAGTAGTCCTAGCAGCACCAAAACTAACGAGCGATATAAATAATAGCGAAAGAAGATACGTGATTATTTGCCCTCAGCGTTAGATTTGGCTAAGCCATGACTCTTGCTGTCCAGGCAGAGAGCCAGTAAAAAAGCACGAATTCGGATGGAAGCGGGTGGTCTGGGGTGTATGGGGGCTGCCATGTTGCTGTACGTCACCGAGGTTAGGGTGGTTATTACGGCTACCAGCCGGTGATCTCTTCATTATTTCAGAAATTTCGAAGTGCATGCGCGAAGGGCCTAACGTGCCACGTGGCGCCGTAACGCGTCATGCGAGAAGCACAGCTAAAGCACTTCCACTTCGTTGATAATGAGAGTTAAGCCCGGAACTATATTATATGCTGCGCAGGGACACTGCCTGTTTACTCCTCGTAGCTTCGGCAGTGCTGCAAGGTGATTGTGAGATGGAGTATAGTTGTAGCGTTGCAGTTGTGCATGAGTCTACTGCGAACGGTGGTGGAGTTGCACGCGTTTCGTCGTTTCGCTCTTTCCTTCGCTAGGCTGCGTTCGTCGGCTCATCTACACTGTGAGCAAAAATAAGCCGAGATGGGAGTAAATGACTTGTTCTCTAGCGCATGCCCCGATGGGGGGTTTTATATACTCCCTACAGGCGGAGTAAAAAATTTGCTCCCCCCAAAGGACGACGTTTTTGGATGGATTGCGGGGAGTATTTATTTACATCCATCGGGAATTTTTTCAGGTAAGTATGAGAGTAAATTTTTATATCCATCGAAAAAGAGAAGTGACTGCCTTTTACAGCCGTACAATCTACGAGCGAATGTTTAATTAAAGTAGCTTCGAAGCACGTAACATGATCACACGTAAACAAACATGCACACAAAGCTCGCAAATTATTACAACACTCACATCGACCGCCACTCGCGCGGCACAACCACACGTTGGTCGCCGGGTATATATAGGCACCGTATTTTGACCTCCCATGTGGCTCTGGTGGGCACTTCTTTTACGCGTAATTAAGCAATAAACATTCATGGCGTAGGTATAAAAATACGATGGTCTGATAGGTACCCCTGAAACACACATATCTTTTATTTTAAGTGCGCCAAACATTGACCGCTTTTTTAATGGCGAAACTGAATTATCAGCTGGCGCTCTGTCGCATGGGCTGAATTTGCATTGGCAGTACTGTGTGTGTGTCCAGAATATGCACTGAATCGTACAGATACCCACAAACCACGAGCGGCCATGCAGAGCACTTCAGCGGCACACAGTACATATTCAGCGACACCGGCGATGAACCGAGGCGCCCCGCCGCTACCGCGTCCTTGCCGCCGCCGTAGCTAGGCCTCTCCCAGGAGTACGGCCCGGCTATACGATGAACGACTGCTGGCGATCACAAAATGGTTGCTGTTGCGCAGTTTTCGTGGTCGTTATTTTTGACACACAAAAGAAATAGGTGACCGCTATCCGCGCAGTTTAAGCTACGGAGCGATAGACTTCAACGAACGAGACGGTTCGCAGTCGCGATTCCTGTTGCCCGCAGTGCATGGGCAGCCGTATGTTATTTCAGTGGGTTCAGTGTGCCTCTGCCTCGTATCGTCGCTCGCCCTCGCGTTAGAACGGTTACATGTTTGACAGCTGTGGGCGCATGGCACAAAAAAGACAATTTTAACTGTTATTCATTCCAGCAGTCTTTATTTACTGTGAAACACATCCTCTGATTCGCCGGTGGCCGGTCCGAGGTCGTAGAGCTCGCTACATCACCGGCTTGATACCGACGACTTAGCGCAGCTTTCTTACCGCTTAGAAGTTGCAGCCGACGAAATACCGGTGACACTCCGAGAAGCAACCGTCGCCGGCGGTCGGGGCGAGCGCGCCGCCTGCGCAGCTCTCACACCGGCCGCCGGCCAGTTTGATGCCGATGTCATGCGAAGCCTACTTCGTACCGCTTCGAAGCTTTAGTCGGTGAAACTCCAGAAGCAGCCGCTGACGATCACCAAAGCTTACTTTTGTTACCGTTGAAATTATCCTTCGCAGTTCTTCGGGAACTCCGGCACTTTGAAGCGAGGTATTCGCGGCGTGTCGGTGGCTTGTACTCGTGTGCTTGCTTGCATGAGCGCGGCTGTTCGGACAGACAGCTCGCGGTCGGACGCTGGCGCGAGGTGAAACTTCTCTCTGTCCAAAGTGGCTCAGCGGTGCGAAAGACCTTGACACGTTCACACTAAGCACCAACCGGCCGTTGTAAATCCTTGCGGCACTGATAATTTCGTTGTTTGTCGACAAATACTCACACGGTGACCCACACACGCACATACACACACGTCACGACCAAAGATGGTTTTTAAAACTTCCATAGGGAGTTTCTACCCACGTGACCTGAAAGTCCGTGGGGAGTTTAAGAAGGTCATGTCGTTCATAAACTCTCTGATTGATCAAGGGGCGTTTTACGACGACATGTGCCGACTTAACTCCTCTACCACGGAGTAAATGATTGGGGCATGGGAGTTTTAGGGGCTCAAGTGCTGGAAAAGCTCCCATCTCGGCTAATTTTTTGCTTACAGTGTATCCACCTCTCCGCCTGCTCTTTCTCAGCGTCCGAGGAGGAAACGCAAGAAGCGCGTGCATCTGCCAGCAGAAAACAGGCTCTTGCTCGCCCGCTGACGGCGTCTATTGCTCTCGACGTCACCTAATCATACAGGTGACGTCATGACGGCTGTTGTCGATAGAGGAAAGGCACGGAGAGAAGCACGCTAGCGTCTCTTGGTGGTTTAGGGGCCCTTTAAGCTATCCGGTTTTTACGGTGCATGGGCGTTTTGGTAATTAATATTGTTTTGTCTCATGCGCAGCGATTTTATCTGTACTGCATGATATGTGGCGCATCTGCGTCTTGGTTTCCTTTCGAGCCGTGTTGTTTCATTAACTGTTGCTAGTCGCAGCTTGTGTGTTCGTG
>JALIZH010012788.1:0-35273 GCA_030522465.1 Rhipicephalus appendiculatus | reverse complement strand
ATTATCGATCAATATCAGTCGACTATCGATTGGCATCGTTTCGTCATCGCTAGGCAACGCTCGGAATTGACTGAACCTCACTCGTTCTATCACAAACCAATGTTAGGCGCTTTTGCACTGATATAGCTTACTTAGTCGCAGTTCTAATTTAATCAGTCAATCGAAGAGTTTTATTAGTAGCAAAGATGTAAGTACATTGGGGTTATAAGGAGGTCCCATAGATCAAGGCCGAAAGGGGATCTCCTGTGAGAAAGTTACATGTTGATAAGAACAAAAATGGCAAGAAAACAGCGCTACGTAATTACTTATAGTTATAGAAACAACGCAAACGTACAATAAAAATGGCAGTAAAAATGGCAACAATACATCGTTAAGTAATTATTCATAGGTATAGGAACAACGCAAACGTGGAATAAAAATGGCAATGAAATGGCAATAAAGCAACGCTAAATAATTACACGTAGCTGTGGAAACAACTGAAACGTACATGAGTAATAAATGCAACAATAGCGCACGCAGTAATAATTGTGAACGTAAGGAAATGCAGATATAGAAATTAGATTCCTTATTGAGTGAAAAATTATGATGAACAAGTCCTTTTTTAAAAGCTCCTAATGGTAATTGTTTCATGCTGAGTGTTATTCAGTTCCAGAATTCTATCACTGCAAATGTGGCTGTAGTTATTCCAAAGACATGTCTTGCGGAATAACTTGAGTCAACAAATTGACGTTGAGTAGGGGAATGACAACTGTGTTATCAATCACAGAAACAATAGTGTGAGCCAGGGCGACGTCTCGGGACATCAGGACGTTAACAATAGGAGACATGAGGTAGTCACCATCGGGTACATGGCAAGGATGACAAGACGACGTACGTAGCAGCTTGTGGTGGCAAGTGGGTGTGATGGCGAGAGCGTAAGCGGGGAGGTAGGTCGGCGGGAAAATCAGCAAGCTGCGGCAACTCAAGCTGTACAGCGCCCGTCGCACAATCGATGAGTGCAGAATGACTTGACCGAAAATCCAAGCCAAGGATTAGATCATGGGGACACTGCTCAATGAAGGCAAATTGAACTGATGTAGTATGAGCGGCAACACTGATTCGGGCGGTGCACATCCCTTGAACGGCAGGGGTTCCTCCGTCAGCGACTCGGAGTGTACGGGAAGCAGCAGGCATGAGTACTTTATGCAGGCAGCGGCGAAGGTTGGCGCTCATTACTGAAATGTGAGTTCCGGGGTCGATAAGCGCCGAAATAGGTACACCATCAACGTCAACGTCTAACAAACTTCGTCTCGTCAAAAACGTCAAGAGAGGATTTGTGGAGGAAGTCGGCAATGCAGCGTGACCTCTGGGCGCTGCACTCTTTAGTTTTCCGGATAGGCAGGGGCTGGGTTAAACGGAGAGGACGGCCGGTGAGTCTGCGGCGAGCGGGACGACTGGCGACGGCCTGGAGGCAAACGCGACTGATGACGACGCGGCGACGGAGAGCGGCTACCGAACCTTGTGTAGACGTCAGCGGAAGAGAATTGGGTCGGAGGTGCGAAGCGGGTGCTATCCTGCCGGCGGTATGGGGAAGACGACGTGCCGAGGTGCTGAGGACCAGCGGGTATCACAGTAACGGGCTACATGGCCGATACGATGGCAGTGAAAACAAATCGGTCGGTTGTCGGCAGTCCTCCAGGCAGCAGGGTCGCGAGAGCGGGCTGGAAACCGCTGCTCGGGATAGGACGAGGGTGGACGCCAAGAAGTTTGCTGTGGACTGGTCACAGTGCACACAGTGAAGGCCTATGCTGGCGAGTTCCTGACGGACGATGGCTTGAACCATGGGAGCAGTGATCGGTGTCGTATCACGTGCACCGGTGTAAACTGGAGCAGGAGTCATGGCTTCAAGTTGGCGGCGAAAGATTCGAGTAACTTGGTCTGGTGAAACTGGAGCTGGTGGCTGCGTTCTCGCGCGATCTTCGCAAGACGACGTCGCAGCCGTGTTGGGACGCCGGGCAAACACGCCGTCGATGCGCCGGCTCTTAGCCTGCTCAAAACGTCAGCACTCCTTTATAATGGCTTCCACTGTCGTAAGATTCTTCCATATTAGCAGATTGAAGGCGTCGTCCGCTATCCCCTTCAGAATATGCCCAACTTTGTCGGCCTCCGACATCTCGGCATTGGCTTTGCGACACAATGATATCACATCTTCTATGTACGAGACGTACGATTCTGTGGAATGTTTGCGCTCGAGACGCGAGCATTTTGTTCGCGGCCATCTTTCGTCTAATGGGCTTCCCAAACAAGTCCAACATTTTCCGCTTGCATGTTGCCCAACTCCCGAGTTCAGGTTCGTGGTTCTCATACCACATTTTAGCAGTTCCCCTGAGGTAGAACATCAGGTTGGCCAGCATAAGAGTCGGGCCCCATCGGTTGCGAGTACTCACACATTCGTACTCTGCCAGTCAAAGTCCACGGTCGTGCTCGAATCCCGCGGGGGTTTCGAGCACGACCGTTGTTGTCGCAGGCGCAGCTGCAGTCGCCGGCTCATCATCATTGTCAGAGACACCGGGTGCAGATGTAGATGCCGTATCGTCCGCCATCGTTGCAGAGAAACCCCTCAATCGACGGCCGCTGCGAAGTTCCGTTGCGAGGCGTGTCGTACCCAGCAGCTCCACCAAATGGGACGGAGGCGAGGGGGTAGATTTAATGGATATTAACGCCACTGAATCGCGAGCCAAACAATATGGCTGAAGAGCTCCACGCGCAACCGCTTCGCGCTTACTCATCGTCTTCATCTTCGCACCGTAACAATAAATGCAAACGATTTAAAGTAATCTGTATTATATTAGGAGAGATATATGCAGCTGTCCCAAGTGACAGCCAAACAAGGCGAAATTCTTGTGTCTAGAGCAAATAAAGAAGAGCGGCTATTTGGGCTAGTTGGTTAAAGTGGATATTGAAAGGGTTTACAGCGCTCGTGTGCGTCCCTCTTCGCCTTCCGTTTCTCGCTGTAACGTCTTTCCTTCAGCACGTCCGTGCTTGCGCTGCAAACCCTTTCAACAAATTGAAGGACACTTTGTACATTCCAAAGTGTGTTCGGCGAAAGCGTGTGGCCATTTGACTGACTATTCCATGTCTTTTTTTTTTTTTTTTTTTTTTTTTTTTTTTTTTTTTTTTTTTTTTTTTTACACTTTCACTGGGATGGCACACAAATGGAATGTGTGCGTGTTTCTTTTTTATTTTTTTTTTCGCGAATCGCCGCGAGACGCGAGATTAATCTGCCTTCGCTTCGCATGCGTTATTTTTCTCGCGCTTTGCGCATCGCGCAGACGCCATCCGCGTCCCAGCACTTAAATTGAAGGACACTTTGTAAATTCCCAAGTGTGTCCCGCGAACGCCTGTGCCCATTGAGACGGGGTCGGTCAGAATGGAACGCGATGTGCGCCTCTCCCTCCTTTCATGATTGTGCACGCTGGGCACAGCGACGCTACGACAGCAAAGCGCGAGCGCTGTGGAGTCCGACGCGACCGGCGTACGTTTGCGCGCCCCAGCGGCCACCTGGCACCATGCCAGGGCACGGCCGGAGGGGCGGATGGATGGATGGACGGACGGACGGACGGACGGACGGACGGACTGACGGACGTGAGCATGAGACATTAAAGGTTTTCGTCTTAATATGTATCTAGAGCAAATGTTGATCGAATTAGGTTACTGCGTACTGTATCTGGTAGAGCTGTTTGATGCAGTCACCTGTCATTGTGCGTACGAAGAAAGTGTTGCATTTCAGTGGCTGATGGTTGGAGCCAATAATACAAGGACTCTCGGTAAAACACTTTCCTTTCAGCAACACGAGGAGCACGAGGTTTGTCTAGTACTTGTTTATCAACAATGAATCTAGACCGGATATATTGGCATTGATTAATGAAACCATGTGATGATATCATTAAATAACCACTGAACTATATTATCCAGAATTTCAATATAACATGCCAGAGTCTGCTTTCAGCCAAATTATCATGCCTGTAAACTGTAAGGCGCGCAAACTTGTGCGGCGTGACCCTGTAAGGTACAAGCGTTGCGGCGATCGGGATAGGCGCCTTCGAGTTGGCCATTTCCGACGTTGACGAACGCTAAAAGGAAGATGAACACAACACGTTGATTTCGGCGAGATGGTGCTTGTTTACACCGTGACTAAAACTTAGGAGCACTTCCCCAAACGAGAAAATGGGTGTAAGCGAAACTTGGCTTGGGCATGCCAGACGTACTGCGGTTCTTCCTTCCTTTCGTGGGTGTTGGACCTTCATTCACGTGCTTAGCAGCGCAGCCCCAGTTGCTACAGGCAACTACGACGATCATGCGTTCCTATCTAGGCAAAAATGAAATCTGGTGACGTGAAATGTCAAGTTATTTCAATAACCTCGATAAAAGATCAGATTACCATTTCGGAAAGGGCTGATCGCCGAAAAGCCCGCGATCAAGACAGCAAAAATTAAAAATATTCATGAAAATTGGCGCATACAAATGCGCATGCGACCGGCGAACCTTCCTGTACAGCAATTTTTTAAATGCGAATGCATTTCATAGTCGGGCTATGTCAGGCATCCGGCGTTGTCCGGCGTTCTCCGGCGTTGTCCAGCGTGGTCCAGCGTTGTCCGCGGAGGAGGAGGAGGATGATAGGTTGAGGAGGTAAGCGCCGGCAGGTGTTAGGTGTGAAGTATCTTATGGCGAAGCTTAATCCGGTGGTGGTGGAGTGCGGCGTGACCACCCTTACTGCGCATGCGCAAAACCCTTTAAAAAAATAAAAATAAAAAACCTCCTCTCTCCCTCTCTCTCTTCTAGGCATCCCTCCCCGCGGCAACCACACCCTCACTGCGCATGCGCCTCCCCTCCTCTCTCCCCTGCTACGCTCCCCCCCTCTCTCCTCTAGGCATCCCTGCCCGCGGCGTCCACACTCCCACTGCGCATGCGCGCCCCCCCTCTCTCTCCTCTCCTACGCTCCCCCCCCCTCTCGCCTCGCGACGCCGACGCAGGCAGCGTCTGCTAGCGAGTTTCTTGATTGAAAAAACCGACTGCTCGCGCTGCAACACCGTTCACTGGCCACCCCGTATATATGGCAATGGATCTTGACCTCCATGGTGGTGCCGGTGGGAGATTTCTCATGTGCGTTGTTGAACAATAAAAATTCGCAGCGTGCGCGTTAACTAAAAGCCGACTGCGAGTCTCTGTGTCCAGTCGGAGTCTTCTGTCTCTCATTGCACATTAGCAGCGATTGGCATGTTCCAGTAGGAAACACCGCTCCATCGCTGCGTGCTTTACGCATCCCCAGTTTTCTCTCCTGCGCAACGCTGCGATCAGCGCCAGCGTCAACGCCGCCGCCGGTGTAAGCGTTAGCGCCCGCTGCTTCGCATCTACACATGGTTCCCTTTAGCGGAAGATGGTGTAATTTTTTATCTCTCCGCTCTCACTCCCTCTCCCATAGCAACAGCTGCGGGCGCGCGTGCTTATCCTCGCCCCTAGCAACCGGAGCAGGTGGTGCGGGCGGAGTAGCGGAGAGTGAGTGGAGAGGAGGAGCGCGCTCTGGTGTATGAGGGCGCTCGCATCGCGGAAGCTCGGCGGAGCTCCCGCGTGTGTGGAGAGTGTAGCAGAGGGTAGGTGCAGTGCTTCGCCGCTCCTTCTCTCGCCGTTCGCTCTCTCTCCTACCTGCGCCCCACACTCCCGTCCGCTCGCTCGCACGTATATATAAATGGAGTGAAGCGCGCGCGAAATGCATTCGAATTTCCTCACGATTCCCTTCGGGGAGGTGGGGGCATTTTTTTAAGACGAAAGTGTTTTATGCCAGGGTCCACCAAGATTTGAGTGACGTATTTCCGTCCCGGTAATGACGTCGAAAAAATACACATGATCAGAAGAAAAAGAAAAAAAATGCCCCCACCTCCCCGAAGGGGAATCGTGAGGAAATGCGAATGCATTTCGCGCGCGCTTCACTCCATTTATATATGGTGGTTGTGGTTCAAAGAAGGAAAAGGCGCCTAATTTCTGCAGCCCGGTCGGGAGCACGGCGAAGCGCCTGTTTTTTTTTTTGCTTTTGTTCTGCTTTTTTTTTCTTCTTTTTTTTATTTCTTTTTTTATTTATTTTTTTGTTCTTTTTTCCCTTTTTTTATTTTTTTTTTCATATATAGCTCCGCCGAGCTCCCGCGATGCGAGCGCCCTCACGCACTTGAAATGCATTCGCCTTTAAAACTGGGGATGCGTAAAGCACGCAGCGATGGAGCGGTGTTTCCTACTGGAACATGCCAATCGCTGCTAATGTGCTATGAGAGACAGAAGACTCCGACTGGACACAGAGACTCGCAGTCAGCTTTTAGTTAACGCGCACGCTGCGCATTTTTATTCTTCAACAACGCACAGGAGAAATCTCCCACCGGCACCACCTTGGAGGTCAAGATCCATTGCCATATATACGGGGTGGCCAGTGAACGGTAGTGCAGCGCGAGCAGTCGGTTTTTTCAACCAAGAAACTCGCTAGCAGACGCTGCCTGTGTCGGCGTCGCGAGGCGAGAGAGGGGGGGGCGTAGGAGAGGAAAGATAGGGGGGCGCGCATGCGCAGTGGGAGTGTGGACGCAGCGGGCAGAGGTGAATAGAGAAGAGAGGGGGGGGAGCGTAGGAGAGGAGAGAGAGGTGGGACGCGCATGCGCAATGGGAGTGTGGACGCCGCGGGCAGTGATGCCTAGAGGAGAGAGGGGGGAGCGTAGCAGGGGAGAAAGGAGGGGAGGCGCATGCGCAGTGAGGGTGTGGTTGCCGCGGGGAGGGATGCCTAGAGGAGAGAGAGAGAGGAGGTTTTTTTATTTTTATTTTTTAAAGGGTTTGCGCATGCGCAGTGAGGGTGGTCACGCCGCCCACCACCACCACCGGATTAAGCTTCGCCATAAGATGCTTCACATCTAACACCGGCGGGCGCTTACCTCCTCAAACTATCCTCCTCCTCCTCCTCCGCGGACAACGCTGGACAACGCCGGACAACGCCGGATGCCTGACATAGCCCGACTATGAAATGCATTCGCATTTAAAAGTTCCGTCAACGGGAGTCTAACCTACGACCTCTAGGTCCGCGACAAGAGATGTCGGGCACGCTATCCACTGCACCACGGTCACATACTTTGCAGGCTTTAAAAACAAGCCTTTCATATCTACCACTGTCCTCTCACAGTGCTCTTGCTAAGGGAAGTGATGCATATTACCGTGAAATGCACGATTAGTTTCTTCAAAGCGTTGTTTCTCCGCGTCCGTCCCATTCGGCGTGTTTCAAATAGTAAACGTGCAATTTTGCCGACGCATTAACACACTGCCAGGTGGCGACCTTACCCCTAGCATCCACACTCGTAGCATCCGTCCACACCAAAATAGCTGTGCGACGCGCGAGTGCGTCGCGTGGCCGTAACTCCGCGTCCCTAGCCATGTTCCTAGCTCGCCCCGCGAAAAATCGCAGCCGCCCAACGGGGAAGACACGACGCGCGTTGCGTTTCCCTCTGGTCGGGCAGCGTTGTTCAATAACTCTAACATGCCGCGTGTAGGCGACCTTGGCCCAAGTTCGGCGCCCAATCATTCATGCTCTTCTGGCTGTCCCACCGCTTTCAATGACTCCGCTCTCACCGTACAGCTACCACAAGCATCTATGACCACAAGGGTTTCTTTAATCATTCATCATAGACGTTAGTCGTCGGGATACAGATGTACCATCAAGCGTCAACGTGGATGCATCCACGTTAAAGGGTGCTATAACTGTCAACACACCAATAGACATTGTGCAAGCTCTCTTATATCAATGTACAGTAAACATTCGACTACTTCTGTGAGGACACGTTTCACTTTCGTGTTATACCGATTCCTATGACGGAGGGATCTACCATGTTTTTTTCGTGCTCGAGGGAGCGAGAATTTTTTTGAGTGACGCTAAACTCTGCGAGTAATTGAAAATTAGTTCAGAAGCACCACAACGCATTCAAAAGGCCTTTCCGATCTTAGGTGAAATGTGGTCGCAAATCGCTCATATAATCAGGAACATTGGAAAGCAGCACGGTACCGTACAAACTATTTAAAAGAAGTGGGTCGATACCAGCTGCTTCCAGTGTTAAACAGCTTAAACAAAGTAATTGTGAGATGTTCATGGTATATTTATACACGTACTGTAATATTATTTGATTTCATTAGACTTTGCTCGAGTTGTGTATATTGCCTCAATTTTACCATTGTATGATTCTTTTTCTGATAGGTTTGTTTCATGTCGCTCAAACTGTTTTACACAACTGGTCCTTTTGAACGTACTGCTGAATATTGTGTTCTACTGTTGCAACGTGTAAGATATGGATCTTGCGTATATTACTCGTTTTGTGCGTTTTAAATGATGTACCTGGCACGCACTGTCTGTCGCTATCGTTCTTCTTAGGCAGTCGTCGAGTGAAGCTACTCACTATAGTGTTTTTTTTTATTACTGCTCCTTTTTTACGTTGTTCAATGAAAGCAAGATAACAGAATAAATTGAAATAAATTGAATTCAAATGTCCATATTTAATGGAAGACTTGGATATATGCACTACATAACAACTTGGGGAGAGAAGTGCGCGTGCTAATATCATCTTAATTATAAGAAAGAGGACGTCAAGGACTTGAAAAATTAGAAGCCGGTCAGCTTACTGCCTGTGGTCTACAAGCAATTTACGAAGATAATAATTAACAGAATTAAGACAACATTAAAATTCAATCAACCCTCGTGGTAAGTAGGCGGTAATGACGATAATAATGGCAATATTTGTAGTAACGCATAATTCTTATAAAAAACCTGTTTGGCGAACACTTCTTAATATTATTGAATTCTGTGCAGCAAACCAACAATGCGTATGATCAACCAACTACTGGTGCTCATCGAACGCGCCTTCATCAAACGGGAAGGACTGTTGGGAAAAATAAACGTCCGGTGAGCACGCTGATTCAGTAAACGTTTTTCAAACTGTGTTTTAGAAGGACGTGTCCCGTCGAGGGTGTTTTTTTTCCTTGAACAAACACGCATTGAGCGAGAAGCAAAAATAATATTCAATTCTTTGGCGGTGCCGCGCTAAGCCACAAGCCTGCAAAAACGGTCCGCACTTCAGGCAACATAGTACGCACGGACTTTTTCAGCCTCTTCGGACATCCGAAAGCAACAAAGTCGTAACTAAACAACTTCGCCACCGGCATAGTGTACATCGGATCCAGTCGCTTTGACAGAGTAGCCGTGGTACCCTTAATCGCCTTTCATTAAATGTTTACAGGGACATAGTCGTCACAGCACAAATATTACAGCAGCAGGAAGCAAGACAGGATGGGCGCCACAAGCATTCGCCAAGAAAAAAACCTTGAACAAGCGGTGTCACTGGTATACCAACGTTTTGACAAGTGGTCCTGTGTTTTTGTGGACGCCGCCACTGACACCCATGGTCACTTTTCTCGTTTGAAAAGCCATCCAAGGGTCTCGCCTTAAGATTTAAGTCTTCACTTCGACAACAACCAGCAGTTTCGTACCAGTTTGCCGAAGCATTTATGCTGATCGCTGTTTATAGGAATTGCTACTTATTATGTGACTGCAATTTTAATTTATGACACACCTTAATATGCACTCTATGGTACACTCTTGGTTAACACGTTTCAACTTTTTATTTTTTTGTTTATTTTATGAAGGCTTTTGGATAACCCTCACCGGCGCTTTACAAGGTGGTCTGCACGATAGCAAATAATGCCACTCGGTACTCCTGCCACTATTAAATTCCTATTGCCAGTTAACATTAGCTATAGCCGGCTGTATTTGAGTAAATATGGCAATTGAGACATGAGTCGGACGCATCCGGGTAGATAAAATGGGAAGAGGATGGCCAACTGCAACGCTACAGTCTGTCGCGACTTACCGAGCGAGATGTTGGGCTTGCTCATCTCGCGAACAATGCTCGGCTTTAGTGCGTCGACGGCGGCTTGGAGCTCGTCAGAGAGTTCGGTCACCCGTTGCGGCACCACTGCGCCTTCGGCGAGCCGCAACGTGAGCTCTGCGTTCACCTGGCTGCACCGCTGCGTGAGTGCGAACTGCGGGTCCACCGCGCACTCGAAAAGCTCGCGGTTGTCGTACGCCGTGCCATAGGCCGGAAACCAGCCTTCCGGTCGAGCCTGCACAATGAGGGGCATACTAAGAATCTACTGCTATATCATGGAAACTTCCGTATAGCTAGAGTGTACTAGAACAGGGGAGTGCTCGGAACGGCCGCATCACCAATGTACAGAAAGTGAAGCCCTAAGAGGGTCAATCCGCTTGCGGCGCTGCGATCGGTAGTCTGCAATGTGTCGTTGTTTTAAGAGTTGCGCGCGGCTCCTCCAAAGTGGTGCAGAGGTAGAACCCGCTTCCCACTCGAAAGGCCCGGGTTCGAATCGCAGCTGTAGATGTTGAGATTTTTTTTCTTTAGTGTAACTTCTTATAGCTGTATGGTTTTCCCTTGTTTCATAAATCTCCCTTCAATTGGTACGCACTGACACTTGAAATGTGAAGTAAAATACAATAAATTTGACAGTGAACGTAATTATTTGCAGCGCCGCCGCATGGCATTCAACAAAGACGTAAAGTATGGCTCTGAGATCTTTGCGAATACGAGAAGTCCCGGAGGTCATACTTTACGTATTTGTTGAATGCCGTGCGGCGGCGCTGCAAATAAATACGCTCACCGTCAAATATCTTGTATTTTACTTGACATTTCAGTTACTTTCTGTGGCAATACGTGAACAATTGCAGCTAGTTATAAGAAACAAGATAAAACAATACAGCTACAAGAAGTTACATAAAAAATCACAGCATATCCGCGGAGTGAATGATGATGAGTGGGCGAAGCTCCGTAGGTACATCATCAAAGACGTGATGGTGGTTGGTTGCATGTGGTCAAACGATATGCATGTGAGACCATATCGCGATGCCGTGTGTTGTATGGCATCGCGATCGTCATCGTCATCAGCGTCATCGTTATGACGCATAGTGGGTACATTCCATGTTGTGTGCCGTGCTGCCAGCGTCATCGCCATGTGTTGTATGGCATCGCGATCGTCATCATCATCAGCAGGTGGCTACTACATACAAGGGACGCACGACCCACGGGATAAGGAGCTTCGCCCCTAAAAAATGAAAACTCAACATCTACAGCTGCGATTCGAACCCGGGTCTTTTGAGTGGGAAGCGGACATTCTACCTCGGCACCACTTTGGTGGAGCCGCGCGCAAGTCTTAAATCGACGACACATTGCAGACTACCGATCGCAGCGCCGCAGCGGATTGACCCTGTTACGGCTTCACCTTTCGAAGCTCGTTCCGGGCACTCCCCTGTTCTAGTGCACTCTCGTATAGCTAACGATATGCCCAAACCATGATGTGGTCAGCAATTCCGATCGGATGATACTGAGCCTCACAACAGCCTTGTCGTGGATACTATGCTTAAACTACCCTCTGCGTAAAGATGTGACACCGAGAACAAGTTAGTTGGGCCGCGCTAAAAGACACCGATAAAGCAGAGTGAGGAACAGGACCGGCGCAAACTTCCAACTTTACATGAGAACACCAAACCAAAGCTATATAAATGCACATCAGCGGTGTACCAGCATTCTTTGTCCGTGTCTTTCGCACTGCCCTGTTAAGTGACGTATAATGCACCTGCTGGCCCAGATGAAACCGTTACTACACGTAACTTCGATGCACACAAACATGCAGAAAAGCTTCAACACCTCAGCCGCGACATGTTTGAGTAGTCGCTAAATTAAGCCTTCTTGGTCTTCTGTATAGGATATGATGCAGAAACGCAACTAAGAAGTCACAACCACATCAAAACGATTCCCGGTCATTCGCATGTGTCTTCTGCGAGTTCTGAATATTATTTTAGTTTCAGTTTAGCTGTAAAGCGTGTTGCCTTGCATTTTCTATCCGCAGCCGGGGAAGTCGGAGCGGGTGGGGCCTGCGACGGGTCTGCTCTGATAGTGGCTGAGACGGACCCCCCCCCCCCGCGCTTTAGGGATATACTATCCACTGATGTAGTCGGGGGTCTGTCCATGGGACCGGAGCCAGCCATGTCGCAGGGAGAAGTCGAGCAGAGTAGCCGGAGCTGATGACAGGAACGTTTATTTACAGTATTTACATGGTAGCGTGTTTTTACATCATGCAGGAAGATGATGATGATCTCTCGAGCGTCTCGACGCTCGCGTTTTATGGCCTTAGCCTTCCCAAGATTCCCTGCACGGGAAAACAATAAAGTCCAGGATAGTCCAATCCTGGATGTCGTCTTGATCTCCGCCTCCAAATGGGAAAGTCAAACACCGCCTCCTTCCCCGCCCTGGAAAGAGGGAAGAGGCACGCCCAGTTCGCCCGTCGGCGAGGGAGATGAGCACTCGGGACACAATACGGCCTCGCACTGCACTGCACAATGACCTGACCGAGGTGACGCACATTCCTGTAAACCAGCCGTGTAATCAGGTGCAGCGATGACTCCTCGGCAGCGGCTGCGACGCAGGTGCCTCTCAGGCGGCTGCCACGAAGGCACTCTCGGAGTGTGGGAAACGTGTCTCCCAAGTTCTCGGCTGAGTGTTCGGTGTGTCGCGTAGCACGATGAACAAAGCAAGCAGCCTCGCCTGCAAACAGCCCCTCCTAGGCCATACCGTCAAAGTCGGTCAGGTGAGTCGAAAGGGATTTGACGAGGTGCGCCGACGGCCCTGAAGGATTCAGAGCAGGTTTGCCGTGTTGTCGTCGCTACTGGTGCTCTTCGGGGAACGCTGACCCGGGAATAAAGCAGGGCAGACTGGCGAAATACTTTCGATCGTCCAAGTGGCGCTAAGCCATAAAGTCCGATCATAACAGCCCGTCCGCCGCCCCAGAAGGTCTCGAAGGGGATGCAGCAACAAAGCACTCCGTAGAGACCGTAGACTTGCTCCCTTGAATTCCTGGACACGTAGGTTGACCCCATCTTTGGACCTGAGCAACGGCTTGCAAGCACCGAAAATGAACCAAGCAAAACTCGAGGCACAACAAACAGAGAGCACTCAACTGACCTTGAGAAATGCCAGGCTACATTTTCCAGTAAAAACTCCCTAGAAAATTACAATCTCACTTTTGCTCGTGAAAATCACGGTTCAGTTAACAAAGTCATAAGAAACACAGACACTCTTGTAAGTATGAAGATAATCAAAAGCCTAACGTTTTGTATCATTCCCAGAGAAAGCCACGTACATATTTTAAGGCACGCAGGTGCTACGGGCGTCAGAAGAACGAAATGAAGTGATTAAAGCAAAACGCTAAATACATGTTATGAAAACAAAACGCTAAATGTCTTACGTACACAGAATGCAAAAAGGTATCTAAAGCTACACTGGTGTTAAAGGGCCCGTCAACAGGCTCCTACTTTTTTTAACACCCCCCAAACAAGCTCGCTAACTCGTACAGTAGACCGCGGCGATCACGTTTCCCGAATATTACAGCGCTGCGCGCCGCGCAGACCCTCCATTTCGAAAAACAATTCCCGCGCCGCTTTCCTTCGCCTGACCAATCCTCCTCGTACGTGCAGTGACGTCAAGTCGGCGATCGCCGACTTGACGTAGCACTGAGCTCGTCGATTGGTCCTTTGCCCTACGAAACAGCGCCTTGGCCCTACGGTGATGCAGTTTCGGCCGCGCAGTACGCATTTTCATTTTCCTGTGCTGCCCTCTGCCGTTTTGTAGAGCCCGAGACTACCGGGAGAAGCGGTATTGCCAGAACGAAAGCCTCCGAGATAAAGAGGCGTCTCGCTACATTACCGCAAGGGAAAGGGTCGTCTCTTCGCATCGCGCTTCCTCCCTGCGCCGCTGACACGTGCTCATGGGGGGGAAGCCCTGCTCGGTCGTTGGCTGCGCGCCGATGACGTATCACTGACGTCGTGTCACGTTGCCGAAGTGGGCGGAGTCACGACGACGGGCTACGCCTCCCCATTTCTACAGCGGAGAAGGGGGGGCGAGGCCGCGCGAAAATTTGAAACCAGCTGAAACGGATGTTCTAACCCCTGTAACTTCCTTATTATTGCGCGTATTCGCAAAATTCTTGCGGCAGCAGGTTCACATAGCAAAAGTGCACATATTTCTCTCTATAACAATTTTTGGACCTCGGGGTTGTTGACGGGCCCTTTAAAACGGAAAAGGCACGGCTGGGACAAACAGCGTTTCTGCTATCGTGCCCAACATCGTGGTCCAAATACACCTCAGCTTTTTCGACATCGCAAATTTTGCCCCTCAGAAATTAGCCGGCGGCAAGCGATTGCCCCGGAACATCCCTTAGATAGCTCAAACACTCCTTCCAGCTGAAGGAAAAGGCAGCAATGCCTACTAGATACGGAGGTGCGTAACCTTGATTTCCCTCCAACATGCTGCCCTTAATTCGGAAGAAGCTGAACGATACGTGCTCTAAGCCGAATGTTAGGACAAGGTCTGTCCCTGGGTCCTCGTGAGGCACCGAACGCAAGGAAAACAAAGCAGCCGGCAAACAGGCCTTCCAGTCTGTCACGCTGACAGCACATAGCCCTTCTGAACTAGACAACAACAGGCCGGACTCCCGTTTCTCCTTGAGCCTCGTTAGAGGGGTTCCCAGTGACTTGAATACTTCGTCGCGAGCGCATTCGTCGCGGCTATCAACTTGTGAATCTGCCTGAATCGCGCCTCGCTTCATCTCAGGAGCGGATTCAACGGCCGTCGGATGCATCAGAACTTTTGCCGAATGGTCACCAAAACAAAGGCCCTTCAAAAGCATATCCCAGTGACTAGAAATCAGGTAGAAATGATGCTTAGGCAGGTTTTGTGATCCGTCAGCATCAGTCCTGGACAGTCCGAACGGTCCCCCCCGTCTCCATGCGGGCTACCGGAAAGCGCATTCCGTCCTCTCCAACTATCGTTTCTGTCTCGCCACCCACGCATTGGTAGTGCCTTTCAACTCGTGAATCAGCATTTAACACTGCCTGAATAACGCCGCGCTTAATCTCAGGAGCGGATTCACCAGCCGTCGGACGCATCAGAGCTTTCGCCGAATGGTCACCAAAACAAAGGCCCTTCTTACTCAAAAGCATATCCAAGTCATTCGAAGGAAGATAGGGATCATGCTTGGGCAGGTTTTGTGACACGGCAGCCTCAGTCACGTGCAGTCCGAACGGCCCCTCACTCTCCACGCGGGCTATAGGCAAGCGCACACTGTTCGCATAAACCATTGTTTCTTGTGACGATGCCGTCTCGCCACCTGCGCACTGTTCGCGGTTTTCAACCTGTCTATCACTATCGCTTTCTGCTCTTTCAATCACAGGAGCGGACTTAGATACTGTCGGACGCGTAAGAGCTTCAACGGAAGGGTCACCAAAACAAAGGCCCTTATTTCCCAATAGCGTATCCGAGTCATTCGAAGAGGGATCACGCTCGGGCAGGTTTTGGGACACGGCAGCCTCCGTCGCGAGCGGTCCGAAAAGTTCCTCACCCTCCACGCGGGTTACCGGCAAGCGTACACTTCCTTCGACTATCATTTGTGACTCAGGTGTCTCGCCACCCGCGCAACCGTCGCGATTTTCAACCAGTGGTTCATTAGCGCTTTCTGCTCCCTGAATCTCATGAGCGGACTCACAGGCCGTCGGACGCGTCAGAGCTTTCGCTGAATCGTCACCAAAACGAAGGCCCTTCTTTCCCAAAAGCATATCCGAGTCATTCGGAGAGGGATCATGCTTGGGCAGGTTTTGGGACACTGCAGCCTCCGTTGCGAGCAGTCCGAACGGTTCCTGACTCTCTACGCGGGTCAACGGCAAACACACACTGTTCTCCTCAACTATTTGCCGTGTGCACGCGCGTTCACCTGTGGTCACCTTATCTTTCGCGGAGTAGGGATGTACTGTATCGATTGTTGCGGCTGAGTCCCGCAGTAAGTTACACTGAGTTTCCTTCACAACTAACTCACGAGCGCAGGATTTAGATTGCTCCAGATTACTGTCGCGGCTGTCCACCAAAAGGAGAACACTTCTAGGCTTTCGGCAGCCGATTGCGATGTGACCAGGCTCTTGGCAACGGTGGCAGACGACCGGCTTTCTAGCCTTAAACGCCTTCAGTTTCTCTTTTTCTTTTGAGCGGCTCGCTGCGGTTGTGGTCTCGACACGAATATCTTTCACTTTCTTATCGGAGGGTGCTTTCCCGTTAATCGGGTTAATTGATGCCTGTAAGATTCTTAACGCTGAACGTCTTTCCTCAAGTATCCTGTCCTCCTCAGCCCACCTTTTCTTTCTTTCGGCCTCTTTTTTGTGTTTTTCAACTTCTTCCCAACACTCCTCAATTTCGTCATCTTCCGCGCCGCACTCCTGTTTTGCCTTAATCAGCTGCGGCTCTCTCTCACCTCTCCCTACCTCAATTCCCAGCTCTTCACAAAGTAGCAAGAGGTCTGGTTTCTCTAGCTTCGTTACCAACTCCATGGTTTTCACGAGTGAGGACTTTCTTACACGCCGTGACGTTAGGAAGCGAACTAGCGAAGCCTACACGCACGGTAAAATTACTGCCGGTTTAGGATATGATAGCTAAAACCTGGTCAATAGCTGTGACGTATGGTAGCGGTACAACGAAGCCTATACGCACAGAAGTTTCAACCAGTTTTAGAAAAACTTCAAAAGCTAAAACCTGGCACATCTCAAAAGAAAAGTCAAGCACTCACCATCGTTGAGGCCCGAGTCCAGCATGGGACATCCCACCGCTGCCACCAGTTGATGTAGTCGGGGGTCTGTCCATGGGACCGGAGCCAGCCATGTCGCAGGGAGAAGTCGAGCAGAGTAGCCGGAGCTGATGACAGGAACGTTTTATTTACAGTATTTACATGGTAGCGTGTTTTTACATGATGCAGGAAGATGATGATGATCTCTCGAGCGTCTCGACGCTCGCGTTTTATGGCCTTAGCCTTCCCAAGATTCCCTGCACGGGAAAACAATAAAGTCCAGGATAGTCCAATCCTGGATGTCGTCTTGATCTCCGCCTCCAAATGGGAAAGTCAAACACCGCCTCCTTCCCCGCCCTGGAAAGAGGGAAGAGGCACGCCCAGTTCGCCCGTCGGCGAGGGAGATGAGCACTCGGGACACAATACGGCCTCGCACTGCACTGCACAATGACCTGACCGAGGTGACGCACATTCCTGTAAACCAGCCGTGTAATCAGGTGCAGCGATGACTCCTCGGCAGCGGCTGCGACGCAGGTGCCTCTCAGGCGGCTGCCACGAAGGCACTCTCGGAGTGTGGGAAACGTGTCTCCCAAGTTCTCGGCTGAGTGTTCGGTGTGTCGCGTAGCACGATGAACAAAGCAAGCAGCCTCGCCTGCAAACAGCCCCTCCTAGGCCATACCGTCAAAGTCGGTCAGGTGAGTCGAAAGGGATTTGACGAGGTGCGCCGACGGCCCTGAAGGATTCAGAGCAGGTTTGCCGTGTTGTCGTCGCTACTGGTGCTCTTCGGGGAACGCTGACCCGGGAATAAAGCAGGGCAGACTGGCGAAATACTTTCGATCGTCCAAGTGGCGCTAAGCCATAAAGTCCGATCATAACACCACCTTTAACGAAGTCACAAAACGTTATCAACTCGCTCGCAGGGCATTTCTCTTGCCCCACAAAAACCTATCACGTCCTCATTCGGTTACGCTAAGGTTATTGCAAACGCACTCGTATACTCCAGCCTTCATTCTATCTATAGTCGTTTCCATAGGTCGGCAAAATAAATGGAGCTCACTCAGACTCACTCAATAAATATATTTTTCGCTTAGGACTCACTCGGACTCAGACTCACCAAAATTTTGCTGAAGCAGACTCACTCGGACTCAGACTCACTAAACTTTTCCTCAAACTGACTCACTCGGACTCAGACTCATGAATATTTTCGTCAACCTGACTCACTCGGACTCAGACTCATGAATATTTTCGTCAACCTGACTCACTCGGACTCAGACTCACCAAACTATAACTCAGCCGGACTCACTCGGACTCAGACTCACCAAAATATAACTCAGCCGGACTCACTCGGACTCAGACTCACCAAAATATTACTCTGCCCGACTCACTCAGACGCAGACACACGAAAATATAACGAAAATATAACTCATCCGGACTCACTCACCAAAATATTTGTCAGCCGCACTCAGTCGGACTCACACTCACCAAAATTCTCCTGAAGCGGACTCACTCGCGGACTCACAGACTCGCCTAACCTTTTCTCAACCAGACGTACTCGGACTAAAAATTAGCAATATTCGATTTGGCCCGGCTCATCCAATAAATATCGAAGGAGCGCCATAAAATAGCTTATGTAGATTAACACATGTAAAGGGTTCACAAGTGCCAGGAAACCTTCAAAATATATGTATGATAGCTTTCAACAAACAAAAAGAAGTTATTTCCCGTGCATCGCAATGTCTATTGTAAAGAGAAATTCAACATTACACGTGATTTTTGCAATATTGAGAATGTTTTCTTTAAATATAAGAATGACCTTCGAGGAACATTAGGTTTTCATTCCTGTTACCTTTGAAATGCGCTATGCGCACGCGCCTTTTGTTTTCAATGGGCGATCGCGTACGTGCGTTTTTGGCAGACCCAATTATAAATGACGTCCTTTCTTACGCTTTGCCGTTCGAAGGCCTAATCACGCTACTTGGGAATGAAGAAAGCTTGACATTACGTTATGGCGCTTTTCTAAACACGTTCATGAAACTGCCAATGGTCTTGCAGTCGATTTACCGCTCATTGGCAACGCGAAAAAGAAAATAATATGAGGCGGCCATCTTTTGCAGAATCGAGCTCACCACCCTTGAAAAATTTTGGAAACATGGCTTTATAGGGTGCATGGTTCTGCCTCTCTAAAGTTTCGAAAACACCTGCCACGATAGTCTAGTGGTTGTGGTGCTTGACTGCTCACCCGAAGATCACGGCATCGAATCCCGGCCGCATTTTCGATGGATGCCGAAACGCTTGAGCCATGTGTGCTTATATTTTGGCGCACGTAATGAACCCCAGGTAGCCAATATTTCCGTAGCCTTCGACTACGGCGCCCCTCATAATCACATCATGGTTCTCGGACGTTAAACGCCAATAATTATTATACTAGTGTTTCGAATTATAGAAGTGGTAAGTTCAGTTTTAGTCGATGTCATGCTTTCGCAAAGTGATTGCGGATAATATAGGTTCGTATTTTACGTCGCAAAGCCAAGATGTGGTTGTCAGAGACGCCGTAGTGGAGGGCTCCAGATATTTCGACCACCCATGGTTCTTCAACGTGCATCTTAATCTAAGTACACGGGTTGTGACTGCGTTTGTTTCTAGCAAGATATTTTTCGGAGCCGGCTAAGAACCAGTTGTAACTGGTAGTGACTACTCTATTCGTGGATAATGGTAAAGAGTCGTACCAGTACCACGCTGGATACGGACACAAGGCAAAAAGGAACGTGCATAGGCGCGCCGATGAGAGCCGGCCAGTGTGTTCAAAGGTATGGTCGAAGCTTTTCGCATGGTCTGGTACAGACCATGCAAAACGAGCTGGCAATTTTCTCAAGAATGCCGTATTGAAAGGTGGGGACGCGGGCGCCGCTTCACAGTGATCCCACTAGTCCCCAGAAAGGACAGGAATATTCATTTCTAAGAAAAAAGTCACTGGACAAGGCCCTGAACTGACAACTAGAGGGTTTACTACAAACCAGACGCAACAAATGCACATACCTAACCCTGCGCTATTAGCAATTTTATTTCTTTTTATTCTCACTGCGTCGCTATTATATCTATCCTTAATAACTTATTATTTGTATTGTTTTTACTTCGATGTAACTGCTACTCTCTTACGCATTCTCATATGCACAGCTCCCCTCTGTAATTCCTTCGGGCCTTCAGGGTACTATTAAATAAATAAATAATTGAGGAGCCTATTTTCAGCGGGTAAATGGGGCAGCGGAGGTTGCCATAACGTACTGTTTTTCTTTGCAGAATGACAGACTGATGGGCAATTGGTGTGGATTCATAATGACATCTAGTGATTCATGAAACATATGAGAAATGCGCTAATTTGTCTCCTGTGAGGGGACACTGCTCAGCGACTTATGATCGAAAGCCAGTGCTACAACAAATACAAAATGAGTGACATGAAGGCAGGACATGCGCTTTTTTTTCTTTCCTGCTTCAAAGCCTACATTCTCGAAAGATGCAGGGCGGGGGGGTAAGGGATGGAGAGCAGTGCTCGAGTCTCGTATATTTATGAGACCGCTCATTATCTTCATACCAGCGCATACCCCCCCCCTCCCTCTATTTTTCCCATTGAAGTTCTGAAACAAAATTTTGAAGGCTAGATAACATGTGGGATAGATTTGTGTACACACGCGCGCATCATCTACGAAATATCAACAGATAATATAGCCTAGGACGTATCTAATATCGATTTTAAAGTTCCTATCGCCCTACTGCAGCTAAATGTGCCTTCGTTTATTGTGTAAACAACCAACCACCCGCTGCGTCACGAGTTTAAATATAAAACTCCAACCAAAATCACCAATCGTCGCCACAGCAGCGGATAGAAGAACGGAAGACAATAATTCGTGACCTCTACACCAACGGCTACACAAAGGCGTTTATTCGCAGAGCCCTCCGTAAGAGAAAAGACGGGGAAAACGTGACACCAACGGCGCCGCAACGACGCCATGTGTCGATCCCCTACATTGCGGGCGCCAGCGAAGCAATGGCCCGTATACTAAGAAAGGCAGGGGTCGACGTTTCCCACAAGCCATCCACCACCATCGACAGTTTCATCCCTCGGCCCAAAGACAGCGCATCTGTGGAAAAAGCGTAGGGCGTCGTGTACCGGATCACGTGCGCCGACTGCCCCGCTTCCTACATTGAGGAAACCAAGAACTTCCATGAAAGAATGCGGCAGCACAAGAATGACCTCCGTCACTTGAACAGCGGACGGACCGAAGTGACAGAGCACTGCCAGCGGTTTGACCACCATACCAGTCCCGACGGCGCTGTCATTTTGGAAAACGAAAGGAACCTTCGCCGGCGGCCCCTCCTCGAATCCTGCTACATTGAGCAGACAGCGGGAAACATCAACCACACCACGGGGGGCAATGCCCTCCCTCGACTGCCAGGGCTTGCGACGACTCACAGCAAACAATCACGCCTGGCAAGAAGGCGTTGCGCATCTCGGGCCTTCTCACCCCTGAACAAGAAGCCGATCATGCTTCGAAAAGTCGTGGTTTCTTAAAATAAATTTTGGCTGGAGTTTTCTCTTTTCTCCAGTTTTCTGTTATCCCAACCAGACAGACTTCTGCCGAATGTTCACTTTTGAAAGAATAGAGATATTTGTGTTGCAGGCCCCAAGCCTAGAGTGTCGAGCTCGTTGCTTTGTTTCGTACTTTCCTTGCATTCCTTGGGGGGTATTAGGAGCTCGAAAGCAAGATACGAGAAACGAGCCTGGGAAACGGCCGTGCCATGAAGCTTTTTGCCGTGTGGCTTGGACGAATACAATGACGGCTGAGGGACCACCGAAAGTGCTTCGGCGCGTCGACGCTGACTATGAATGGAAAGGTGTTTGAATAGGAAAGAAAAGAAAAAAATACGAAGAAAACGGGTTTTGCTTGAGTCGGCAAGGACTGAACTGCAGGCGTGCTGGGAAAATATGGCAGCAATATCTCCCAAAGAGAGTCTAGAATTCGAAGAGGTCATTAAAGTTTAAAAGCTCCTTCAATTGCCGAGAGGTAACAGAATTCTTCGACCACATTACAGCCCGAAGAAATTTGTTTTTGCAAGTGATGAAGCGTCGCGTATGGCATGAATGGTGCGTTTCAACCCCCTTCCTCCTTGAAATCCAGTCGCTACAATTTTCGAGGTACCACGGGGGCAAGCTTTATCTAACCACTTTAGATAACGAAGCCGCTGTTCAATTGGTAGCGAATGACATGACGAAAGCCGATGGTCTGTGTCGTCGCTGCATTTTTAACAAAGCTTGAAATTCGGCGAGATGGTGCATAGCTACTGGGAAATTTTTGAGCGCTGTACAATGCATTCACAAGGCATTCAAAAGCGCCCGTCCATTCTCTCTCGTACTTGTGAATGTCTTGTTTGGTGTTCGAAATTTTCCCAATTGCCACATTTATTCATGAAAAAACCGAAGCGACATCTAAAGACACAAGCGGTTCATTGCAAGAGAGAGCGAAGGGGCGCTCGATGCTCGCGAATCGTGCTGCTTTGTCGTATTTGAATCCACATGGATGATGAAGCTCGAACATTGCACTCATTCTCCGTTGATTAGGTACACAATTGTCGATCAAACTCAATGTGAATCACGATGTCGCTAAATAAAAGTGGCCTGGAGTTGTACATGTGCCAGAACATGCTGCACAGCCCACTTACATGCCCTCGTATATGAGGGCATGGACAGCTTGATAATTTGAAAAATAATTTCTAGGGCTTTACAAGACACGCCATAAAAGGAGGCTATAAATATTTGTAACCATAGGTCGGCAAAATAAAAGGAGTCCACGCAGACTCACTGAATAAACATTTTTCGTTTAGCACTCACTAGGACCCAGACTAACCAAAATTCTGCTGAAGCGAACTCACTCGGACTCAGACTCATTAATATTTTCTTCAACTGGACTTACTCAGACTCACCAAAATTTTGCTGAAGCGAACTCACTCGGACTCAGACTCACGAAATTTCTCTCCAACCAAACTCACTCGTACTGACTCACCGGTGTTTTCGTCATCCACACTCACTCGGACTCAGACTCACTAAACTTTTCCTCAAACGGACTCACTCGGACTCAGACTCATGAATATTTTCGTCAACCTGACTCACTCGGACTCAGACTCACCAAAATGTTCCTCAAGCGGACTCACTCGGACTCAGACTCACCTAAATATAACTCAGCCGGACTCACTCGGACTCAGACTCACCTAATTATAATTCAGCCGGACTCACTCAGACTCAGACTCACGCCTCAATCTGAGTCTGAGTGAGTCTGAGTGAGTCGACTCATGAGTGAGTTTGCCGACCTATGGTCGTTTCACGGAGGTCTCCCTCTGTGTCCCAACTGCGGCGGTGACAGCGATTTTAACCACATGCTCTGGGAGTGCCTCCTTTTACAGCACCACACGGATCAAGAGATCTCGCAAGACGCTTTGTAATCACTGCTCAAGATCCACGACTGGTTCCAACGACTCCAGTCAAGTCCAGAAGGCCCACAACGCGGCAATGAGGCTTGGCCTTCCCGTCCCGACGTGAGAGCTGTCCGCGGTCCTCACTCGATAAAAATTCGGGGATGACTTCTTCAGGGCTTCTTCAGTTTTGTACCGACCTACCTATCCGCGCAAGTTGGTTCATAATTGAAAGTCGGCACACGCCAGTTGTACATAAGGACAGAATAGATACAAAACACGGACAAGCGTCCACGATAGTCAGTTTTTTTTCTTTTGCTTAATCTCTTTTTGTGTACTATTTCTACATCCTAATTTACCTTTCACATGTATCCAGTGTGGATCGCTCGTTTGTCGTCATCACTGTTAACTACATGTGTGCTAGGTTTTTTTTTTCATCATTTTCTCTATCTTGTGTACCACTGTCAACCGATAAATACCTGTATTATTTTCCGCTCCCGAGTTTGACTCGTACTGTGCACGCCTTCACACTGACAGATGATTGCCGACTAGCTCACAATCCAGAGATCGTTAATTATTGGCATACAGCGCATTGAAATACACATTCAGCGGAGCACCTTTAAGAGCCGCATTTGTTCGCACTCGCGAGCGTGGGGTTCTTGGCATGCGGTGCACAAACCTGTGTGTTATAAAAGCTGCATTTAAACAAATTGCTGTAAACACAGCCTCTACGGTATTGGTAACACAAAGGTTCTCGGATGCTCCATGACTCACTTGATCTAGAGCATCAAAACCTTGCCGACTTCGAAATAAAATGACACAATTCAGACACACACTATGCTTCTCGTAAACTGATTTTATTTACAGACGCACACACCAAGAGCGACATTTAGTGGTACACACATGTTGGTATTCACGTAAAATGGCATTCTGCGAGAAACTGGTTTCGTCATAATGCTACAGCAGGCACCGGTACCATAAAGGGACGGAGGAGAAGCATTGGACGAAGACATGAGGAATCAACTTGGCAAGCATTGTCAAGTCATTTAAAAAGGCATGAATACACAGGCCGAGTTCAAGGATAAAATTAAATATTTTGTAGGCATGAGCGGTGGCTAAAAAGTAAACTTATGTTGCACAGCAAGAGCAAATCACTTCAAAAGTACTACAGAAGTTTTATGGTATTCCTAATACTGTAATCAGTGTCACATATTGAGTCACATCATATGGCCAGGCCGCTCAGCATTTTCTCAAGAGAAACCGTTATGAAACCATGCGGGCTTGTGTTCTGCTATGCATGTGTGGTGGTGCAGAAATCGAAGCTTCTGTATTTTCCCACGTTACGCAGCAACCGCATAATAGATAGCACGGCGCTAAAATAAACGAGTAAAAATGAAATTTACTGGCGTAAAGACTGCGTGAAATTCGAAAAATGATTGTGTTGACATGAAGTGCGTAAAAACAGAAGTATCGCGAATTGGATGAGAAAATGTGACAACATGGACCAACAATAATTAGTAGCTTGACTATGTCGCCTAAAACACATCGTTCCATTCAAGTGCTGCTAATTAAAATGTGTGTAAGGTATGACCGTCTCTGATGAGGCAGTTTTTTTTTACAACTGGTTTGATAACGGAATTTTCCCGTGCTTCAACTTTGCTTGAAGGCTGACATATGATGGCGCCATTGTCAATAGATTGATTGTTGAGGCACCTAAGAAAAAGAGTACGGCCCCTCAAATGTCCACGACATCGGTCAAGCTGAGGTAGGAGCAGATGCGAGCCTGCATGACTCGGCCGATGCTGTCGAGCAAGGTCACTTTTTTCTTTGCCTTGGGATTCCGCTGGCACACAATGTTGGCTTTGACGACGCCCGCGAGGGCGAAGTAGTTCAAAGCGAGCCTCTCGCGCGCCTCGGCGATCTTCTCGAGCGCCGACTCCTCGGACATGTCGCCATACCAGTACATCCTTATCGACACCGACTGACAGTGCTGCAAGGTCTCGAAGGCCAGGGCGGCAGTCTTGTCCATGGCGCCATTGACGAACCGGATGGCTTCGTTCATCAGCGCCTGCATTTTGTAGCGTGCAGTTAACGGCGAGAACCACGCGACAAAAGATGCCATTTTGTAACTATGTCAAGATCACATTGTACTTATTCACGGATTGAAAATGCGACAAAGCAGACGCCATAGAAAGCATATGAGTTGAAGCACAGTCAGGCGCGTATAAAATCGCGTATAAACGCGCTTGACACAATTCATGTGTCATGTATTGTCAAAACTGTAAATAAACTTCAAACTTCAAACATGTCGGAGTAGCAGCCCTTCTACATGGAGGTGACAGTTTAGAAACAGTTTTCACGCATATGACAGCTTTCGCGTACACTTACAACTCGCCACATTTTAGGCAACATAAGAAACTTTATTTAAAAAGAAAACAAGTGAGAGAGAAAGAAAAGATGAAGGCAGGGAGGTTAACCAGATGCTAGGATCTGGTATGCTACCCTGCACTGGGGTTGGGGAATAGGGGGGTTGAAAGAGACAGAGAGATAAAAAAAAAATTATAAAAAAAGAACACGGACACACAACAGGGATTAATACAGCATATACTAGACAAATATAACAGAAATCGGTACTGGCTGCCTCTTAACAGCGAAGCTCCGAGCTATCGGGAACTCCTGCTCTGCCGTAAAAAGCTATCATCATCATCAACCGACACGCCCTCTTTGCATGAAATGGCACGCACTGTGTTCATTGACTCTTTAAGGTGAATACAAAGCTCTTCACAGGGCTATTCGTCCTAGAAATCGGCCAAGACCCACTACCGGGTACAGCAGGTGCGAGTGTCAAATGAAAGATAGAAATATGAGGCAATAAAGAGATAGAATTTTGTTCATGCTTGTCGGTGGGCTAGTTGGTTTGGTAGCGTTGTAACGAAAAGAAAAACAGCGCAAGAAGACAGGGACGAAAGAGGCACACACACGAGCGTTGTGAGCTTTGTCATCAGTTGTGAGTCAGCGCTCGTGTGTGTGCCCCTTTTGTCCCTGTCTTCTTGCGCTATTTTTTTTTTTCGTTACAAAGCAAGCGCATCACGAGTTTTTTTTTTTTTTTCTGCGGTGGTGGCCTTTTTTTTCGAACACCAACAGCATCACAGGTCAATCAATAGAAGCCTCGCTTGAAAAGAACATTGTTTTACCTTCGTGTCGTCTTAAGTGAGGGCATGAGAGAACGTATGATATTTTTAAAGTACCTAACAGTATGGGTATCAATAACGGTCGTACACAGTTCAGCATGCCAGAAGCTTCGCCCACCTATGCGTAATCAGTCGCGCTAGCCAATGAAATACACTGAAATGCTCAGGATCTCTCGAAGACAGAAAATTGCTGTCTCACCGAGTTTTGCCTGCATGCATCCTTGATCGCCGGGTCGTTGGAGGGATCAGAAGTTTCTGTGTGTACGCGTACGTGCATAATGAAGCTGTTCCGACGAAGCGCCTCCTTGAGTTCCCGGAGGATATTGTGGAACTGGACCATGCGATCAAGGAACGCATCACTTTGTCGCAGATCGACTGTGAAGCAAACGAACGTTCGGTTGCGTTCGACCAATCGACCCAGTGCCTTGGCGTTTCTTTTGTTGAATGTGATGCCATTGAAGGTCATAAAATAGATGGTCCGATTGCTTTCAAGGGCGCGAAGCAGGATGACCACGTCGGCATCGGGTAAGTGGACCATGGTCAGCATCAAATGCCTGTGCAAGAAATCAAGCCGAGTGTCATAAGAGGAACCCTCGTAACATGCGAAACTTTTTAAATGGGAAGAATTTCTTTGCGTACTGCAGGCACTTTAGAGTTTCTATCTATCTATCTATCTATCTATCTATCTATCTATCTATCTATCTATCTATCTATCTATCTATCTATCTATCTATCTATCTATCTATCTATCTATCTATCTATCTATCTATCTATCTATCTATCTATCTATCTATCTATCTATTTAGCCTCCTACGTATGGGTGCTATCGTGATCGCCTCTTTAACTTGGGGTAGATGAAAATTAGTATGGCATGGTAAGAAGGTCTCACGAATATGTCTGGCTGGTCATGACATGAATAACTTGAAAATCCCGTCGGGTACGTCGTCAAACCCTTTCCGCCAGACACGTGTGGCACATGTATTCCACGGACCGCCGTGGCGGGTATGCGCCACAGGTGATTGATAGTTTATATCAACCCAGGAACGGCGAGAACAGACATTTGTAATTTAAATGCGAGAGTGTTACGAAAAACTGACATCGGCTGCATTGACCCGATGAATGCAAAGAATAAATATCAGGGTCCCAGCAGGAATCGAATCCAAGCACTCTGCGTGGCAGTCACGCATTTTACAACATAGCCACGCTAGGTCTCGGAACTGCTTCGGAAAAAGATCCTATGCAGGCGTGATGTTGGTGAAACGGCAATCGTTGTTGTAGTGCTGGCTATCTAATTTTATAAGCATTACCTATGTACTTCAGTGATACAGGTGTTACGTTGGGTTAGCGTCAATTGTAGTTAAACGCCATCCACTGAAGTTGGTCTACGTAACACTATCCAGGGCTACCATATCGTAAGCACAAGTGGTACGGTCAGCTTACCGCTTCTGGCGTTGGTAGTACCCGCGTTGCTGTTGGCATCGCTATGCAACTGTAAACAACTGGTTACAACTGCCTCTGTGTGGGACCCAATGCAAGCAAAATTAACCACTGCCTTAGAACTCGTTCAGAATAACTCCGCTCGTTTCATTCTCTCCAACTACAATCGCATTGCTAGCATATCAGCCATGAAAGCCATTCTTTCTCTTCCATCTTTAAGCACGCGTCGAAAAATTGCTCGCCTGAACTTGTTTCATAATATATATTATCATTCAACTCTTCACGGCACACTCCTTCTTCCACCACAGTATATGTCCCACCGCATAGATCATCGCCATAAAGTAGGTGTTCGATTTTCAAAAACGAAAACATTTTCCCAATCATTTTCACTCCGCACCGCGATCGAGTGGAACCACCTTCCGGCTGAAATCACATCAATCACCGACAATAAACGTTTTCGAGAAGCACTAACCAATGTTATTTAAATGTATAAGCCCGTTTTACTTTACTGTTATTATTACTCACTGTATTTGTTTTGACTGGTGTATATATGTATGTAATTTTTTGTTCCCACCCCCCCTCTGTTGCCTTTGGCCTTGAGGGGTAAAATAAATAAATAAATAAATAAATAAATAAATAAATAAATAAATAAATAAATAAATATAAAACATATGCGACTACTGTTCAACATATGCCTGCGCGTAGAATATTTGTAAATATATTTAGCACCATTTTGTAACGCTTCGCTCGATAAAAAATATTGCACCACAGTCACCTTCCCTGCGCATGCTTTGCATACCATCAATTCCCATGGTAAGTGGGATCTGCCGAATTTTAAATGCGAAGCATTTCTTAGCGAACTTCGGCGACTTTGAGCGTATCTATCTATCTATCTATCTATCTATCTATCTATCTATCTATCTATCTATCTATCTATCTATCTATCTATCTATCTATCTATCTATCTATCTATCTATCTATCTATCTATCTATCTATCTATCTATCTATCTATCTATCTATCAAGCTATATATCTATCTAGCCGCCAACGACTTTGTGCTCTCTTGGCCGTATCGTTAATGGGATTTCTACCAAATTTGGTATGGCATAACATGACCGTATGACGAACATAAATGGCTGGTCATATCATGAAAATCATGACTAACTTGTCATGAAAAGCATGATTTACATGCCACGCTCATGGCGCGCTCGCGGCCGTTTCGTTAGCTTGAGATACACCAAATTTGGTACTGAGTGACATGACTGTATGACGAACATAAATGACAAGTGGTAATATGGAAATCATGACATGTCATGAGCGACATGACTTGCATTCCACGCTCATGGCGCGCTCGCGGCCGTTTCGTTAGCTTGATATACACCAAATTTGGTATTGAGTGACATGACTGTATAACGAACATAAGTGGCAGGTGCTAACATGAAAATCTTGGCGTGCATGTCATCTACAACGCCATTTACATGCCACGCTCATGGTGCGCTTGCTTCCAGTTCGCTAGCTTGATATACACCAAAATTGGTATTGTGCGACGTGACTGTATGACGAACATAAATGACAGGTCCTAACATGTCAAACATGACATGCAAATTATGTAAAGCATGATTTGCTCCTTCCTGGCTGCTTCGCATTGCATCGATTCCCACAGTGCGTGGGATCTGCCGGCTTTTTTTTTATGTAGAAGTGCCGCACCCATATGCGTTTCTAGTGAAGGGTACATTAAGGCGACCACCGCAAGAAAATACTGAACGTGGGGTCAAATGAAGTAAACAATGCGATAACCGTCGTTTTGCTAATACGTCTCGCATCACTATGCTTCTTAGGTATGCAGTCGTCGTTGGGGTGCGTACGTTTGCGTAGCAACGACGTCACGGCCATAAAAATATCGTGACACTCGAAAATTTATTGAGGTTATCGGTGCGCTTTGCTTAACCGAGTGAAGCTATTAGAACTCAGAGAAATGTACAAAAAAATCCCAGCATATCCACGAAGTGAATGATGGTGAGCGGGCGAACCTCGGAGGGATCATTCGGGTAACCGTGAATCCCCCCCGTACATTGCCCACTCGATCATTCAAAGACGTGACAACACGTGTCACGTATTTGCATGATCCTGGGTGTTCGATCTTGAGCTGGGCACGAGCGTCGCCGACTTGTGTTCCGGGCGCTCCCAGCCTCAGCGACAACGCCAGTTCGCGTTCCACGACAGAGGAAGACGATGCCACCTGCTCAGACGCCGAAGTCCACACCAGTGCTCGACGCCCCGCACTGCCTGCGTCGGCGTCGCGAGGCGAGAGAGAGGGGGGGAGGCACAGCACGTCCACCGCGGTGACACGCATCTGCAACGCAGCGAGCGCCTTCGCACCATCTATTGATCAATTCACGTACTGCGGCACAGCAGCGCCATCTCGTATTTCAATTCGTCAACTAGGCTGCGCTAGCCCCATCTACTGATATCCCGTCACACTAGCCTTTACCATGTATCTCTATGGAGCGAGCGCCACTAACGCCATCTAGTGAGCACTTCAGAAACTAGACGTGGCTACCTACTACTACTACATACTATAGAGGAGGAACAGACCCACACCCTAAGGAGCTTCACCCCTAAAAAAACGACGAAGCTCTATGCGCTGAACTAGTATCGACTGGTAGAGCACCACCCGGATAATGACGAGTGGTTACCGGTATCGTTAAATAGGTTTGAGGTGCATTCATTTGACTTGAGAAGCCGCGTTATCTTCCTGGATGGTTTGAACAAATTATTTCTTTTTGTTTCTTTAAATTTTTATGGGGATCAAAAGTAAGAGTTCCCCCCAACTTCTTTAATGGGCCAGCTAAAACTTTAGGTGCTCCTAATATGAATCGAGAGCACAGTTATCCAATCGGCATTCCACACCTATAAACGTTACGCTGACGCGGCAATGTGAACCACTTCATCTTTCATGCACTAAACACATTTCCTCTCAAAATACGGAATAAATCATGTGGAAGTGAAAGGAAATCCTATCCTTGCCGTTTTGACGCACCGTAATTGAACGAGCATTAACACATGTATTCATTTCTGTGCCAACTCTGTTGTAGAGGAAATTATATTTCTTTGATTTTGCTCCATAAATATAGCTTCTACATTCGGAACAAATGGCGAGCACTTTGTTTGACTTATTTTTTCGGCAGAACTGTTTCCTAAAGGTTGTTGGGTTAGAGGATATGCGTGCTGTGATCTGAACGGTGTTGAAAAATAAGCGATACTTACTTAAGAGACTTGGTGCTTGCGAGAGTGTCGGCCAGTCTCCGAAGCACGGCAGGCTTTGTCTTCGCACTGCAGTCAATCGTAGTGACGTTCAGGTTGCGATTGCTGGCGATAGCGTCCAATACCTCTGCCGCCTCCCTTGGCCCGTAGTTGTCCAGGTTCACGGCAAGTGAGGGTGTACGGGCTGCAAGGATGCTTTTAGAAAAGTGCAACGCCCGAGGACGGATCCAATTAAGCCAAAGGCGGGAGAAGGCGTTGATCTGACGGATCATGTCAAACAGCGAGGAAACATCTTCCTGCGGGTGGTCGGCTCTCATGTTGACCACCAGAGTTTTCAGCGTCTTGTTAGCCTGCAAAGACGTTGATGCTTAAAAACTCGTAGCATATACCACACAACTTGGCAGCATGCACAGCAAAGCAGTCAGAAAGGGAGAAGGCAGGGAGGTTAACCAGAAAGACGTCCGATTGGCTACCCTACACTGGGGGGATTAGGGAAGGGGAATAGAAAGATGAGAGGAGGGAAGAGAAGGAAAAGAGAGAGAGATAGAGGCGGTGTCCATAAGTAATGCCCTTACACCCCAGGAAAAAGAAATTTTCACTAATCAAAACAGCCATATAATGGAGAGTGACAATCACTTGAGAGCTTATCACTGTGAAACAGTGAGAAAACTTGTGCACCAATGGATGTAGTTGTAAATCCTGTGCTAAATGCAGCTTCACAACCGTAAAACCTGAGGAAGTGAGTAGCACGGGCACCCAGTGATTCCGGTTCGTATAGTTCCTACCACTCCGCTTGACAAACCACCGATCACGTTAATGTTTGAGGGCACACACGGTATCCCCGGCACGAATTTAAAAATATTTAGCGCAAACAAGACGGACCACAAAGGAAGAAGAGACGACTCTCATGTTGACCATGTTACCCGGTTGTTGTCCAAAGGCCCCAAGTTTTGTCTTCCATCTAGCGTCCCCGCTCATGAATTGGTGGCTATTAACAGATGTGTGGCTTCCAAGGCACAGCAAGAAGTACGTGAAAGGTGTTTACTTGAAGGTGTAGAGTGCCTGGATAAGTCTGCTCCCAAACAGCCTTCAAGCCGAATGGATGTCAGTGTACGACAGACTGTCTTTTTTGAAAAGCAATAACCTATGCCTTCTGCAGGCAGATAAAGAAGGAGGGTTTGTTGTGGTTGAAAGGGGCGTTTTTAATGAAAAAGCTCTGCAAGCAGTGTCCAAGAACTTTGTCTCAGTCAAGAAAAGCGAAGTCAGAATAAAAACGAGGTTCATAGAATTCTGCAACAAGTTGGCACTCGTGCCGCTCGCGAAAAGTATACAGAAGAGTAAAGGCAACTGTTTATCTGTCTTTTTCACAGCAAAGACGCACAAGCCTGACATGCCATTCAGAACCATAATCAGCGAGTCTGGTTGCTGGCAGCATAACGTAAACCAATTCTTGCAGAAGAAACTTAAGCTGCTAGCTGTAAACGACCCATTCCGTACCAAGAATTCTGATGAAATAGTGCAGTTTTGTTGTGACAATGAAAAAAGTGGGGTATGTTTTTTTTCAGTTGATGTTCAAGATTTATTTTATTCCGTTCCACTGCGTGAAATATTGTCTTCCGTGCGTGAATGCGTTGAAGAGAACGGAACGATTCCGTTCCAGAACGATGTAGGGCTGACTGTGCCTAATTTCCTGAGCCTTTTAGAATTTTATCTTCAGGTCACTTTTATTGTTTTTAATGACCAGCCATATGTACAGCGTGATGGTATATGCATCGGGTCCTGTGTTGCTCCAGTTCTTGTCGATATTTTTTTAGCCTCTGTTGACAGGTCCTTAGACAACGGTTTCAATGACTCGAATGTTTTAAAAGTTTTTAGATACGTTGATGATTTTATTGTGTTTTTAACTGTTACCTCTGACTACCGCGTTACGGTGAATGGCATTTTAAATGATTTTAAGCAACATGGACAAGGGCTTGTTTTCACCCATGAGCTGCCAGAAAATAACATTTTACAAGCCTTAGACCTTAGGCTCGAAGTCTGTGACCGTCACGTGTGTTGGGCATACAGTCCCCGCGCAAAAAAAGGAGCTGGTGTCTTTTCAGTCAGCCCATTCGAAAGTTGTCAAAAGAGGAATTGTTTCTTCATGTATGGAATCGGCTCTCAAAAAGTCGTGTGAGCATAAAATGCAGGAGAGCTTCGATAATCAGGTAAGGCTGCAGGTTACCCTATGTCGCTACTAACTGCTGTTGCCGAAAGCCTGATCCAAAAAAAGAAAAACCAGTAAGAGGGCGACGTGTGAACGTGAACCGTTCAGGCCTGTCGTGATGCCTTATCTGCATAAGGTCACACATCAACTCAAGAAAGTTGCTTGCAGGCACGATGTCCCCTTGGTGTTTTCTGCGCCCAACAAGCTTTCTAAGCTGTGCTCCCGCACATGCGCTGGTAGCAATCATGGGTGTCAAATCAAGCACGGTGTCTGCTACGTTCCCTGCAGCACCTGTGTGGTATATGCCATACATCTGTCTTGTGGCAAGACCTACATCGGGCAAACTGGGCGCTGCATAAATGAGCGACTTAGGGAACATGCGCAAAAAGTAAACAACAATGTTGACAAAGGAGCACATCTTGTTGCTCATCTTAACTCCTGCTACCGCTGTGCTCCGCGATTTCGAGAGACGATGATCTTGGGCAGAAGCAACAATGAACACGCGCGGCTTGCCTTGGAAGCATACCACATAAAGAAAAGGAGAGCTGATTGTATTAGTGATACATCTATTTCTTTGTACCCTTCCGAATATGAGTTTATGCGTGCGCATCTTCGGTAAAGAATCTGTTTTTTCGTATGCAATACGTCTTGTTACGCATGCGCATGCAATCTCTGTGGTTGTGGCATTTATATGCGTTGGTGATAGAAGAATAAATCAGTTGTTAGTAAGCGCCTGTGCTCGTCTCTTCTTCCTTTGTGGTCCGTCTTGTTTGCGCTAAAGTTTTTTAAATGCGATGTACCAACTAGGCCCAACCGAAGTTTTATTGAAATCCCCGGCACGAGTATAATATTGTTAGGGGGAATCGCAAACTGGATGCACGACATGCGCGCTTTTGCTATGCCTATCGACTTCCCGATTGCAGCAGCAGTTGAGATACGTGTAGTCTGCAGCGAGTTCCGTCAAATTTCTCCCCCTTCATGTGTCGCAACGAAGCGCCGGAGAAGCGCTGGTGAGAGGGGGCAATCACGTGCTTGGAGAGGCGGTGGCACCCTCTCTTGCGTGACACGGCTGTCAGGCGCATGTTTCCGGAGGGTTATTAGCGAGTTATTTAATGTGATTCCTTCTTGGTTAGTATATTGTTTTAGACATTCTTCGTTTATTCTAATGACATGGTCTTGAGGACTGCTAGCCTTCCTTTAGGCCTGTATTGAGCGCTTTATTGTGAGTGGTATCACCCCACATGAGATATACTGATGACAAGCCGGGAAGTGCTACCCACTTAAAATGAAGGCTACCAGTCAAGCAACTTCCAATTACCTTCGCATAGGCTGCGCACGTACGCACCTAACAAAGCATTATAAAACACCAAATCGACAGCGCGCCCACACTCAACAGCCATACACCGACCATCTCGTATATATAGTCATGGTATCTTGAGCCGCCATTCAGTGCCCTTTGGTATATTTCTTCACAATAAAACAATAAATTTTAAGAGAAAACACATGTATTTATCGTGTGTTGGTAGATATCCCTAAATTAGACAGATCGATTAATCTAAACCCACCTGATATTCTACCCTTTTCTAATTACCAAGTTCCAATTATCAGCTTGCACTCTGTAAGGTGTTTCGATAACACCCTTTGCTAATAAAAGGTATTTAGTAGGGGTGTGCCAATAGTTCATTTCAGAACTGAATAGAATACGAATCGAATAGTGATGACACCGAATAGAATACGAATAGAGATCGATTATTGTTCGAATAGTGTTCGAATAATAAGGCACCAATTTTGAAAGCAGCGCTTGACTGGTAAGGTAACAATTTTCAAAACAGCCCGACAATTCTACAGCATTTTATTTGAAAGAAATACTCACAAACTTTAACAAAGGAACATTACGATTTCTTCTAAGCGACAAAAAAAACACAATTATTTAAACTGAGACAAGCTCCTATACAGCTGCAACAATAGCCTTCGAAATGTTTTGTAACTGCAGG
>JALIZH010012787.1:0-101888 GCA_030522465.1 Rhipicephalus appendiculatus | reverse complement strand
CAGACGCATGGGGGGAGTGGTGTTGAACCGCATCGTCTGCTACGGTGGCGCGCGCTGGCCACATTGTCGGGCAGCCCGCTGATTTCATCTTTACTGAGGGGAACTATAGGCCGATATTCTGTACTAAACTTCTTGCGGCACCTACTTCTCAGCCTTCATTGGCGATAATGGGGTTCTAGAAACATTATTTGACAGCATACTTTGTTTGCTCTTTCGAAACGCCTTGGTACTGAGTGCGTTCCTGTCTATTTCTTCTTTGTATGTGCGCCGCAGTACGCTGCGAAGCGGAAGACCATAACGAGCACACACCATGCGTGGTATTTATTTCACGCGAAAGAAAGCCGAAACACTCTATAGCGACTGCCGTGCAACTATGCGGGTTCGACACCATAAAACAAATGGGAACGAATTCAGGAATGCGGTAGGTTAAGCTAACGACGTGAACGCGCTTCTTCTCGACGACATTTCATTACACCAGGCAGCACTCGCTCGCCGTCGCCGAAAGGCACGCGTGAAGCTTCCAACTTCACTTAATACCCCGTCATGTATACCCAGCGGCAGCCATGATGGCGCTCATTTTGGACGGCAGTGAGGCGTAGTGTGACTCAATGAGCGATATCGGCCCCGTTCCTGCAGCAACTATGACATCCGCCCGCTTCCCGACAATGCGGCCAGCGCGCGCCGCCGTAGCAGACGACGCGGTTCAACACCACTCCCCCCATGCGTCTTCACATGCGCGAGCTGCTGCCGGCGCGCCACTGCAGCGTTGGCCGCATCGCGATGCCACGCGCTGCGACATTTCGCCTAAGTGTGAAACAGACTGTACACTAAATCGCTCATTTATGCATAAATGAGCACGCCATACGAGCGACGCAGCCCCCCCTGCCCATCCCCTGGCGTCCCTACGTGCTCCTCACGAAAGACGGGTGATTTGTTGCCACTCTTCTCGACTATCAATAGATGACATGCCTCAGACGGGGGACGATGTTATCGCACGCACCCTCTGTGCGATGGAGACGACTGGTTCGTTTCATCTCCGCTTCAGCCGCTTTCATCGCCAGTGCTCGCGAGCTTTTACTCGCGGGTAGATAATACTATGTGCAGAGTGATGTTTTCAATTTGGACTTCATACCGAGGATGACGGCAACGCCATTGGCAAAAGCCACTCGAGTGTGTCCATATGATTGCTATCGTAATAAAAATGCCAGTGTGATGACGACATGAGAACAATGTGTGCGTAGGTGCGTTCTTGTATATTTTTGTCACTTGAGCGGTATAAATAGCTACGTCCATGTAAAATAAAGATTGCTTTGAAATTCAACACTGGGTTTACCTGCTGTGCGTTCCTCTATGTCCTATTCGGTATCTACACTGCTCCTTTCACTATATTCGGCCACTGATGCACAGCCGAAATATAGAAAACCATCTTTCAGCTTTCGTTAGAATGCAATCGCCAGGATACGCAAAGAAACCACAAACTTAGTTCCCAGAACTAGAATATTCCTCATATATCTCTGCAGATGTGGATACTTAATGAAAGACGACCGTGCCTAATCACAGACAACTTACCCCTCTGCCCCACCAGCTTTTTCGTTCGCTCACTACAACGTTATTTTCCAAGGAACTGCCGAGCATTATTGGTAGATTGTCTTCGTAATTAGCTCTAATATGCCCTGGTAAAAGTAAAATGTATATAAAAAGCAAGTTACACATTCTTGTGGGGTATGGTAGTCTCGAGAAACCTTCTGGCACGTTCTAAAAGTAGGCCCTTCAACAGCCTATTTATAAGGTTGTGTCAAAGCAACGTGTGCGCATATTGAATTGTTCCATTCGAAGTCAGAAAGTTCAGTGCAAAGAATTGAAAGGAAAGAAAAAATCTATTCTTATTGCACTTCATCAACGTATACTTCTTCACTGCACTATGACAATGCATTGAGAACAGATGCAACACTACTTCCCATTTCTTAAAGCTTCCGCATAGTATAAAGCTTAGGTAAACCTTGCAACACTTTGAACCGTCGCCATTAAGTTATGAAAGATCATCGATTACTCACACAGGGGAGCATATTAGAAAGTGTTGGAGAATAACGTCACGAATGCGGCCAGAAAATGTCGCAACATAAAGCTGTCCTATGTCCTACACTAGAGCTGCAACAGAGCGGCAAATACTGTCTCGTTCCTGTCCTTCAACGTAGATGACAAGCTTAGCTAGGTGCCTCTCTGCTGGTGTAATCTTTTTTCTTTGGTATACTATGAGGTTACGGTCGACTGCTGCTCAGTGCAATAAAGTATATTTGGAGTGCGTCGCGTTCTAGTCAGTTTACTCAACAGCTGTTGCAGCGACCACTGAAGGTGTTGGCGAAGCCAGCTGATGGAAGTCTGCACAATTCGCCACCACAAAAATTCAGTTCTCACCACAATAATTCCTAGAACACATGCCAATGCGAAACACGAAAACTCGTGAGGGGGGCGTGCCATCAAAGACGCACTTTACCAGCACACCTTTCCATTCACCGCTAGGGGCTTTAATGAATAATAAGGACGTGCGATTTTAATAAGAGGGCGCTAAGGAAAAGGTTTTTTCTTCATAATTAAACGCTGATTCCTATACGTAAATAAAGATGTTCTGAAATCAAATATGCCAATTGTGCCACATAAAAATTGCTCCACGATTGAATAGAACTTGGTTTCTCGCTATTAGTGGTCGTTCTCTCCTCACTCAGTCGCGCATCATCACAGTGCCCATAATTCCCCTGTAATGAAGATGAAGTACATCATGAAGAGCTCTGCAGTCACATTGTCAGCGCTAAGCAGGAAAAAGCTCATGCAGGACGTTGTCGCTGTTTTTACGCTTACTAGGCCTACGCTCCTGTGCTGTCTGATTATACAGTTTCGCTTGTCAAGGCTGTGTCTCAGTTCATTATTAAAATTCGTGGAGGTTGCTAAGTCTCCGAAACATCCTGGAGTTGCGCAGCCGGATTCTACCTGCCGCCATGACCACCGAATCTAACACAAGCCCACCACCTCTTGCTCCCCGGGCCATCCCATGCTCCGGCGCGGTCTGTCAGCGGGACCCTCCAATATTCAGCGGCACTGACGACCACGACGTCGGCGACTGGCTATCTACCTTTGATCTCGTCAGTGTCCTCAACAAATGGGACGAAGCCACGAAACTTGCCACCGTCGGCCTTTACCTTAGCGGTATTGCTCACTTGTGGCTTCGGAACCACCAAACCGACGTTCCAACTTGGTCAGCGTTCAAGACCAAGTTCAGCGAAGTCTTTGGTCGTCCTGCTGTTCGAAAGCTTCGCGCGGAACAGCGCCTTCAGTCGCGATCTCAACTACCTGGTGAGAATTCTACCAGTTATATTGAGGACGTCATCGACCTGTGCAAACGCGTCGATGCGACCATGGCTGAGGCGGGCAGAATCAAACACATCTTAAAGGGCATCGAAGGGAACCCATTCCAGATGCTGATTTCGAAGAGCCCGGGTACTGTCGCCCAAGTTACTGAGCTATGCCAAAGCTTATGTCGCGTGGTTGTGACGTCGAAGAAGGCAGCAGGTGACGTGTCCAAGATGAAGCTCTTTATTAGGCCGAACTTGTGGCCGGTAAACGGAAAGCAAGATTACAGCAATACACGCTGGCACTGATAGCGGCGAACAGAGCGTCGGCCGTCGATCAACTGAACATCGTTGGAACGTGCCGGCTTTTATAAATCACGCGTCAAACATTCTAGCCTTATCACTAGTCGTCGCGGAAGCTCTGGAATAATCTTGAGTGTTACGCCTTGCGTGCAATCTTAACAAAACGATCTACTACAACCGAGAAGCTTCTGGAACACTAAGGCGCGGTCTGTGCCGAGTACTGTTGACAGTCTTTGTGGGCGGAAACCGAATGCAGTAAAAGAAACGCTCGTGGCAATGCCCCCCTCTGAAAAGGCATCGTCGCGATGCTTAGAACAGAACACATGGGAAAAATACATGCAACAATAAATAACGAGTATAAAATCAAGAAAGTTCAATAAACAATACGCACAAGCAAGAAAGTCCAATGAAAAAAAGAATTTACAGTCCTCAGGTTCACTGCCGCGCGAAAAACGGCTTGAGGCGCACGAAATGGACGACTTCAGGTCGCGCACGGCGCCGTTGAGAGTTCGTAATGCCGTCCGGGACAACCTCATAGTCCAGAGCGCCTAGACGTCGAAGCACTTTGTACGGCCCGAAGTATCGCCGAAGAAGTTTTTTCACAGGGTCCACGTCGGCGTATCGGCGTCCACACCCAAACGCGGTCGCCGGGCTGGTATTCCACGAAGCGTCGCCGAAGATTGTAGCGGCGGCTGTCGGTCGTCTGCTGATTCTTGATTCGCAGGCGGGCGAGTTGTCGGGCTTCTTCGGCGCGCTGTAGGTAGGCGGTGACGTCGATGTTTTACTCGTCGGTGACGTTTGGTAACATGGCGTCAAGCGTCGTTGCCGGGCTCCGTCCGTAGACCAACTTGTATGGCGTCATCTGCGCCGTTTCTTGTACGGCCGTGTTGTACGCGAGAGTCACGTACGGAAGGATAGCATCCCACGTCTTGTGCTCGACGTCGACGTACAGGCGTGAGCAAAAGTGTGCAGACCGCGGGATCGCGTGGCCGAATGCATCGACGCGCCATCTAGGGACGTGACGCCCGCTGCGGTGCGCATGCGTGTCTCGTCGTATCGCTTGGCCTCTCATGCCGATCTGCCTGACGCGGTTATGGCGCTCGTAGCCAAAATGACAACTGTGTGTCGCTTTCTTTGCTCCATAGAATCTGTGCCGTTCTTTTACGTAGCGGCTGCGACGGGGCTGGTTCAAGCGCCGGGCTCGCGTCGTTTTTTACACCAGTTGATTAGCCGAAGTAAGCATAGCTAGCATCGCATAACCTGATGAAGCCAAGCACACAAAATAGAGTACCTCGGGTGGGCTTCGATGTCACACACGTTAATCACTAATAATTATAAAGGGTGTTAATGCTAATTACATTTAACTTCGCTTAATAAGACTCGACTCGGTCAGCAGTACTTAGTATATTCCCGAGCTTTGATTTTCTGAGCTCACGAAAATTCGATTTCAATGACCTTAATTGGGTTTAATGAGTTATTGCTTAATGAGACCTAATTATGATCCGATTAGTTTGATGATACCATTATCAACCACGCTTAATCAGATTTATACTTACCTTGGCGCTGCCTAATTAGCTTAGTTATGCATATTTAGCGTAATTATGTCACGTGAAACTCCAGTATCTAGAGTGTTTGGTTGGATCTATGGCTAATCAATCAGACATAATTAATATTCACCTTAACTAACACTACTTAGACGTAAATGACCTTAATTAGTTTGGAGTCTATAAGGCGTAATTAGTATCTTCCTGGGCTCATGCGGAAGTCGACTTGGTTAATTGGCCGCAGTTAGGTTTGCCTTATTTAGGCTACTTTCGCTCGGCTAAATTAAGAGATAGCATGATCAACTATGCTTAATTAGATTGGGCTATACTTACCTCGACTCACCTGGGCTCATCTAAGCTTAACTTCGCTTAACATGAAAATAGCAGTCCGCCGCGGTGGTATAGCGGTTAGGGTGCTCGGCTGCTGACCCGAAGGTCGCGGGTTGGATTCCGGCCGCGGCGGTCGCATTTCGATGGAGGCGAAATGGTAGAGGCCCGTGTACTGTGCGATGTCAGTGCACGTTAAAGAACACCAGATGGTCAAAATTTCCGGAGCCCTCCACTACGGCGTCTCTCATAATCATATGCTGGTTTTGGGACGTTAAACCTCAGATATTATTATTATGAAAATAGCAAACTAGACTAGGCTTAATTAAACCTACTTATGCTTGGATTTATTAGGTGATACCGTGCTCCACTATGTTTCGGCTATACTTACTTTGACTTAACTAGGCTCATTTAGTTTAAATTGGCTTAACGAGACAAAGGCAAGCTGCGCTGAGAAAACTTAATTTTGTTGTGTTTGGCTTCATCAGGTTATGCGATCCTAGCTATGCTTAGTTCGGCTAATCAACTGGTGTAAAAAACGACGCGAACCCGGCGCTTGAACCGGCCCCGTCGCAGCCGCTACGTAAAGGAACGGCACAGATTCTGTGGAGCAAAGAAAGCGACACCCAGTCGCCGTTTTGGCTACGGGCTCTGTAACCGCGTCAGACAGATCGGCATGAGAGGCCAACCGATACGACGGGACGCGCATGCGTACCGCAGCAGGCGTCACGTCGCTAGATGTCGCGTCGATGCTTTCGGCCACGCGATCCCGCGGTCTGCACACTTTTGCTCACGCCTGTACATGGCCAGCATGTCGGCGATGGTCTCGTTGAGACGCTCGGTGAGGCCATTGGTCTGTGGATGGTAGGCGGTGGTCCGGCGGTGGCTTGTCTGGCTGTATCTCAAGATCGCCTGAGTTAGGTCAGCAGTAAACGCCGTACCTCTGTCGGTGATGAGAACCTCTGGGGCGCCATGTCGAAGGACGATGTTCTCAACGAAGAACTTGGCTACCTCGGTGGCACTGCCTTTAGGCAGGGCCTTTGTTTCGGCGTAGCGGGTGAGGTAGTTGGTACACTCTAAAAACTGTGCAGGGTATCGCAGGAGTAAAAAGGCTGATTCACTCTTCAGAGTGTTCTTCTACTCTCGCAAAGCATCGGATGGAGTGAAAGCCTTGTTCACTCTCTGTGAAATGAGAGAGTGAAACTGCTTTATACTCTACCTCGCTCTGAGTGAGTGGAATGCCCATATACTCTTCAGGCAGGAGAGAGTAAAACACGGTTATACTCCTGCCCCTGATCTGTATATCGAAGTGCCGGCACATCACGAGTGATGACCACTTCTTAATAACCACACATATATGCAGTAAAGAGTATAATATTTGTTTGTTGTGACGTTGGAGACGACTAATAAAAAGAACAGCGTTTCCAGCGCCTCCTAGCGAATTTCAGCACAACTGAAGGCACTTAGATCTCTTAATATCCGCGTTTCTAGCTTGGGATTTGGGTAGTTAAATAAGCGAATATGACATCATTGAATCGGTCACGATCGAAACTAAATTCAAGCGGTTATTTCATTATTCGTGTATCAATAGGCATTCATGATTTTCTCTACGAACGTCCCACACGGAGCCTGCTGCCATAAGCCTAATGTATACGGTACTGCTACCGTGAAGCATTATGGCTGTAGTCGCGGAACGGGAACAAGAATGACCGAAAATGTGTCCAAGGGGGTGAAGAAAACCGAATTGTTCAGTGTGCAGTTGAGAAGTGCGATGTTTCCTGCACAGAAATGACTAACCGCTTAGCGAGTCAGTGCGAATGCCGTGCATATCTTCAGTAACGCTGATCTTTCTTTACTGCAAAACGTGTCATATTGACGCTCCGATCTCGCGAAGAACAAAACAAACCCATGAACTACAGTCCGTTTGATTGTCGCACGCGCGGATACACTCAAATCTGCGCTTCTAAACAAGGAAATGAAAAGACAGATCACGGACATTACTTACAACATGAAGAAATAAACGATATTACTCCATCATTTAGCGTGGTGTAGTCGGTAACGTGTCCGCTTCGCAATCAGATGAGCGTCTAACGGTCGTGGGTTCGAGCCTTGCTCAGTCATGTATTTTTTTAACGTTTCTTTTTTTTTTGTCGTAGTGCTCGTTATTAGCCATCATTACGGTCTGCAACTGATGAACATTCCTAAAAAGACCAATTTTGGCCCTAGAAATGCTATTTTTTTCCGTGCGGTGTACTACTACTCCCTTGGATGGGGTCATGTTACTCTGCTTCGGCCAGAGTTATGTTACTCTGTTGGGGTGGAGTACTTTGACCCTGTATGCGGGCATTACTATACTCTGCCTCAAAAAGAGGTGATTTACTCTGGAAAAGAGAGTTAAATGTGGGACAAGAAAATACTCTCCCAAAGAGAGTGCCCGGCACTCTCTTAGTTCTTAGAGTGTAGCCACGATGATCCATTTATTTCCGCAAGTCGACGTTGGGTACGGCCCCAGGAGGTCCATCCCGATCTGCTGGAACGGTCGCCGAGGAGGCTCGACCGGCTGAAGGAAGCCTGCTGGTCTTGTGGGCGGTGTCTTCCGTCGCTGACAGTCTCGGCATGTCCTTACGTAACGGGCGACGTCGGTGGCAAAGACGCGGCCAGAAGTACTTTTCCTGTACTCTTGCGAGCGTGCGGGAAAGTCCAAGGTGTCCAGCCGTCGGGTCGTCGTGTAGTGCCTGGAGGACTTCTGGTCGCATTGCTGCAGGCACTACGAGAAGGTAGTCGGCTCTAAGTGGCGAGAAATTCTTCTTTATGAGAACGCCGCTTCGCAAGAAAAACGACGTGAGTCCTCGCTTGAATGCCTTTGGAACAATGGCGGTCTTGCCTTCGAGATACTCCACAAGGCCCCTAAGTTCCGGGTCGGCTCGCTGTCGTTCGGCGAAGTCGTCGGTACTTATGGTTCCCAAGAAGAAGTCATCCTCCTGGTCATCCTGCGGCGGCGGGTCGATGGGGGCGCGAGACAAGCAGTCGGCGTTAGAGTGTTTTCGTCCGGACTTGTAAACGACGTTAACGTCGAATTCTTGAAGTCTTAGACTCCATCTTGCGAGACGACCTGAAGGGTCCTCAGGTTAGCTAGCCAACACAAGGCGTGGTGGTCGCTCACAACTTTAAAGGGCCTGCCGTAGAGGTAGGGGCGAAACTTTGACGTTGCCCAGATGATGGCAAGGCACTCCTTTTCTGTTGTGGAATAGTTGGCTTCTGCCTTGGATAGCGACCAGCTAGCATAACTGATAACCCTTTCCACGCCGGCAGTTCTCTAGACAAGAACGGCGCCGAGTCCTACGCTGCTTGCGTCGGTGTGAATTTCCGTGTCGGCGTGTTCGTCGAAATGCGCAAGTATTGGAGGCGTCTGCAGTCGTCGTTTCAATTCTTGAAATGCTTCGACTTGCACCGCTCCCCACTGGAATTCCACGTCATTTTTCGTGAGCTGAGTTAGTGGCCCGGCGATGCGTGAAAATTCCTTGACGAAGCGTCTATAATAGGCGCACAAGCCGAGAAATCGGCGTACGGCCTTCTTGTCGGTGGGCGGCGGGAAGGCAGCGATGGCTGCTGTTTTCCGTGGGTTGGGGCGAACTCCAGACTTGCTAATGACGTGACCCAAGAACAGGAGTTCCTCGTATGCGAAGTGGCACTTTTCTGGCTTCAGGGTGAGTCCGGAGGCCTTGATTGCTTGAAGTACTGCGTCAAGTCGTCGGAGGTGTTCGTCGAAGTTTGAAGCAAACACAATGACGTCGTCCAGGTACAGCAGGCAAGTCTGCCACTTCAATCCTGCCAGTACTGTATTTATAACCCGTTGGAAAGTCGCAGGCGCCGAGCAAAGACCGAAGGGCATGACTTTGAACTCGAAGAGACCGTCTGGTGTTATAAACGCGGTCTTCTCTCGGTCTCTCTCGTCGACTTCAATTTGCCAATAGCCGGTCTTGAGGTCCATCGACGAAAAGTACCTCGCGTTGTGGAGTCGATCCAGGGTGTCGTCTATCCGTGGGAGAGGGTACACGTCCTTCTTCGTTATTTTGTTCAGGCGGCGATAATCGACGCAGAAGCGTAGGGTTCCGTCCTTTTTCTTCACTAACACCACGGGTGACGCCCACGGACTCTTTGAAGGCTGGATGATGTCGTCGCGTAGCATTTCGTCGACTTGGTTCTTTATAGCCTCGCGTTCCCGCGTTGAAACTCTGTACGGGCTCTGACGTAGTGGGCTGGCACTTTCGTCTATTATGATGCGGTGTTGTGCGACTGGGGTCTGTCGAACTCTTGACGACGGCGAAAAGCAGTCCTTGTATTGCAGGAGCAGGGTCTTGAGCTGTTCTTGTTTACGCGTCGGAAGGCTCGGATTGACGTCGAAAGTTAGATGGTGAGCTTGGTTCATCGTTGCATGTTCTGTAAACTCGGCGAGGGCGAGGGCGTCGCTGGCTTCCACAATTTGTTCGATGTAGGCGAGCGTCGTGCCTTTGCTCACATGCTTGTATTCGTTGCTGAAGTTCGTGAGCATCACTGTTGCTTTCCCTTCACGCAACTCGGCGATGCCTCTTGCGACGCAAATCTGACGGTTTACAAGCAGGTGCTGATCGCCCTCGACGACGCCTTCGAAGTCTGTGGGTTTTTCTGTGCCGAGGGAAATGATGACGCTGGAGAGAGGCGGAACGGTGACGTGCTCTTCTATCACGTACAATTTATGGTTCCCCGGCGTCGTCTGGGTTGGCAGCGCTTTTTCTGAAGTTAGTGTTATCGACCGAGACCTTAGGTCGATGACGGCACCGTGGTCACTTAGGAAGTCCATTCCAAGTATCACATCCCTGGAGCAGTGTTGTAGGATAACAAAGCTTGCAGGATAAGTCCGCTTATTGATGGTGACTCTCGCCGTGCAGACTCCAACTGGCGTTATCAGGTGACCGCCAGCTGTCCGGATTTCGGGCCCACTCCAAGCGGTCTTTACTTTCTTCAGCTTGGCGGCGAATGGCCCACTGACGACGGAATAGTCGGCACCAGTGCCGACGAGAGCGGTGATGTGGCCATCGATGAGAACGTCGATGTCGCTAGTCCGTCGCCTTGCGTTGCGATTAGCTCGCGGCGTCGGATCACGGCTGCGTCGATTTGTTGCGGTGCTTCCATGCTGCGTCGTCAGGTCTTCTTCAGTCCGCGAGGTATCGTCGGCAGGGCTTCGTCTGCTTCGCGTCGTGTTCTGCATGTCTCGTCGCGTTGTCGTCGTCGGCGGCCGCGGAGGATCTTCGGCATTTCATCGTACAGCAACCGCACCTCCATCGGTTGCTGCCCCTAGTTTCCCGGATACGGGCTAGGCGACCTGCCCCGGTTTGGGCCAGTGTACTGCCGGCGGTGCGGTGACATGTAGCGGCCAGGCGACGGCGAGCGGGATGGTCGTCGGGGTGTCCACTGAGCCCCTGCGAGATAGTCGGCGATGTCTTGAGGTCGTTCACCCAGCTGTCGACGAGGCGCGTTGACGGCAAAGCCTCGTAATCCCATCTCACGGGACTCGCATCGGCGGTACGTGTGGCCGGCTTCTCCGCAGTGGTAGCAGAGGGGACGGTGGTCGGGGGGCTCGCCAGATGTCGGTCTTCCTCGGCGTGTACCGCTGGCCGGCAGGCGGGCGAGATGGCGGCGGTGGGGGCGGCGGCGGCGTCTGTCGACGGTAGTGCTGCTTGAGCGGCGTCCTGACGGGGTCGTGGAGAGGGTATGTAGCGTCGGGCTGCAGCAGCGTAACTCAAGGCCTGTGGCTGAGACTGTGGTGGCTCAGGGGTGCCGAGCGACTGCTGGAGTTCTTCACGAACTATCTCGGCTATCGAATCCACCTGAGGTTGCGATCTGGGGAACATCTTCTGCAGCTCCTCACGCACGACCGCTCTGATCGTCTCGCGGAGGTCGTTGGTTCCCAGCGCTTGAACATCCGCGTAGCTCGTAGTAGGCAGGCGGCGGTTGTATTGCCTGTTGCGGATTTCTAGCGCTTTCTCGATGGTAGTGGCCTCCGAAACGAATTCCGAGACCGTCTTCGGGGGTTGCGCACAAGTCCGGCGAAAAGTTCTTCCTTTACTCCTCTCATGAGGAACCGCACCTTTTTTAAATGCGAATGCATTTCATAGTCGGGCTATGTCAGGCATCCGGCGTTGTCCGGCGTTGTCCGGCGTTGTCCAGCGTTGTCCAGCGTTGTCCGCGGAGGAGGAGGAGGAGGATAGGTTGAGGAGGTAAGGGCCGGCCGGTGTTAGATGTGAAGCATCTTATGGCGAAGCTTAATCCGGTGGTGGTGGTGGGCGGCGTGACCACCCTTACTGCGCATGCGCAAACCCTTTAAAAAAATAAAAATAAAAAGCCTCCTCTCTCCCTCTCTCTCCTCTAGGCATCCCTCCCGCGGCAACCACACCCTCAATGCGCATGCGCCTCCCCTCCTCTCTCCCCTGCTACGCTCCCCCCCTCTCTCCTCTAGGCATCACTGCCCGCGGCGTCCACACTCCCATTGCGCATGCGCGTCCCACCTCTCTCTCCTCTCCTACGCTCCCCCCCCTCTCTTCTCTAGGCATCTCTGCCCGCAGCGTCCACACTCCCACTGCGCATGCGCGCCCTCCCTCTCTTTCCTCTCCTACGCCCCCCCGCTCTCTCGCCTCGCGACGCCGACACAGGCAGCGTCTGCTAGCGAGTTTCTTGGTTGAAAAAAACCGACTGCTCGCGCTGCACAACCGTTCACTGGCCACCCCGTATATATGGCAATGGATCTTGACCTCCAAGGTGGTGCCGGTGGGAGATTTCTCCTGTGCGTTGTTGAACAATAAAAATGCGCAGCGTGCGCGTTAACTAAAAAGCTGACTGCGAGTCTCTGTGTCCAGTCGGAGTCTTTTGTCTCTCATAGCACATTAGCAGCGATTGGCATGTTCCAGTAGGAAACACCGCTCCATCGCTGCGTGCTTTACGCATCCCCCAGTTTTAAATGCGAATGCATTTCAAGTGCGTGAGGGCGCTCGCATCGCGGGAGCTCGGCGGAGCTATATATGAAAAAAAAATAAAAAAGGGAAAAAGAACAAAAAAAAATAAATAAAAAATAAATAAATAAAGAAGAAAAAAAAAACAGAACAAAAGCAAAAAAAATACAGGCGCTTCGCCGTGCTCCCGACCGGGCTGCAGAAATTAGGCGCCTTTTTCCTTCTTCGAACCACAACCACCATATATATATGGAGTGAAGCGCGCGCGAAATGCATTCGCATTTCCTCACGATTCCCTTCGGGGAGGTGGGGGCATTTTTTTCCTCGGACATTTCAGCGTCGGCGTGCCGGAAGAGTCGCGTCATTTCTTCCGCGAAGATGGTCACACTTTCGTTCGGGAGTTGCACCCTCGTCTCCAGCAACGTCGCGGCTCTTTCCTTGCGGGTGATGCTCCTGAACGTGTCCAGGAATGTGCCGCGGAAAAGATCCCAGGTTTGAAGCGCAGTCTCCCGATTCTCGAACCAGGTCCTTGCCGCGTCTTCCAGGTAGAAGTAGACGCGACGCAGCTTCTCGCCCGAGTCCCAGTGGTTGAGGGTGGGCACTCGGTCGTACGTCTCCAGCCAGGTCTCCGGGTCTTCGAACGATGATCCACGGAAAGTCGGTGGCTCCTTTGGCTGCTGCATCACGACCGTGCCGGGTGTTGGTGCAGTGGCTGTCATAGTTGTCGCGGTAGTGGTCGTGGTCGTGGTCTTTCGAGTCTTATTCTGTAGGGGGCTCAAACTCTGGAGGTAGCCCTCGTTGCCTGCGGCTAGCTCGCTAATCGAGTTTGGTGTCGATGTCTCCTTCACGACTGGGGCTGGGTTCACGGCTTGAAGGGGGTGTCCGGTACATGAACAAAGCAGCACCTCCACCAGATTTCACGTGGTTGTGACGACGACGAAGGCAGCAGGCGACGTGTCCAAGATGAAGCTCTTTATTAGGCCGAACTTGTGGCCGGTAAACGGAAAGCAAGATTACAGCAATACACGCTCGTACTGATAGCGGCGAACAGAGCGTCGGCCGTCGATCAACTGAACATCGTTGGAACGCGCCGGCTTTTATAAATCCCGCGTCGAACATTCTAGCCTTATCACTAGTCGTCGCGGAAGCTCTGTAATAATCTTGAATGTTACGCTTTGCGTGCAATCTTAACAAAACGATCTACTACAACCGAGAAGCTTCTGGAACACTAAGGCGCGGTCTGCGCCGAGTACTGTTGACAGCCTTATCACTAGTCGTCGCGGAAGCTCTGGAATAATCTTGAATGTTACGCCTTGCGTGCACTCTTAACAAAACAATCTACTACAACCGAGAAGCTTCTGGAACACTAAGGCGTGGTCTGCGCCGAGTACTGTTGACAGTCTTTGTGGGCGTAAACCGAATGCAGTAAAAGAAACGCTCGTGGCACTATGATGAGCTCCGCCGACAACGCCTCGTCACCCGCCGCCCGGTCCACCATCAGGAATCGTTGTCCGGCTTAACTCCCTAGAAAGGTTTTACTGCGCTAAACAGACAAGGACCCAGAAAGAGTGGGGACAGTACATGCGCCGACTAAACTTTATAAATAAAGTTTAGGTGTGAGTCTGCGCAGGCACTGTCACTCAATAAAGTTTAGTTGTGAGTCTGCGCATGTACTGTCCCCACTCTTTCTGTGTCCTTGTCTGTTTAGCGCAGTAAAACCTTTCAAGAATGAACATCAACCAACTAGCCCAACTTGGTGCTCTCCTGCCTTAACTCCCTGGCAAGATCCCGTCCTCCTCTCGCAGATCGAATATTTTGTGCGCGAAGAAGTTTCCCGCCTACTCTCGCTCATCCCCAGTCTTCCAGAGCGAAATACGCCGCTCAGTCCCACACTACGACACATTATACAAGAACAAGTGTCCGGGGTCCTTCCCCCACAGCTGGCGCCACCAGTCACCACACCATTGACGTACGCCGAAGCAGCAGCCCGACCACGACCACAGGCGTTCCGAGCGTACGCCACGACCTCCCGTCCATCGAGTCGCCAATCCCTGGCGCACAGCTGACAACCAGCCCGTCTGCTTTTCGTGTGGTCTACCCGGACACGTCGCACGCCTGTGCCGCCGCCGACCACTACACTCACGTGAAGACCCACGCGCATATGAATACGACCACACGTTCCCTGCGCTTCAGACCGCTAGCCGCACCCTCCGCGACCAAACCTTCGACGAGCTTCTGACAAACCTTCGACGAGCTTCTGACCCGATGCGTCGACGTACCACTGTAACTGCGAGGAAAACTTAATGGCGCAGTTCCTGAGGCAAGAACTGCGTCATCGTAGCAAAGTACAAGCCCCTCTTCTTTCGCCGCCAAATGTAATTAATGTCGTTCTTGAAGGTGTACATGTACTTGCCCTCATCGATACTGGTGCCGCAGTTTCTGTCATCGCTGAAAAACTTTGCGCTGAACCCGAAAAGTGGCTACGCCCTTCTTTGGTCCGTTTCTTCATAACGCCACAGCACAGCCCGTACAGCCTGTCGCTGCATGTACTGCCAGACTTCTAATTCGAGGAGTGCCCTACACAGTCGAGTTCGTCGTACTTCCGCACTGTTCCCACGAGATTATTTTAGGTTGGGATTTTCTCTCCCATCACCAAGCCGTCATTGATTGCGCCCGTGCTGAAGTCGCCTTTACCTCACTTGACGATCCTATACCTGGCGATGGTCCCCTTTCCTGCGCGAAGTTCGTCATAACTGCCGACACCCAGATCCCTTCGCACGTTACTGCCTTGGCACCTGTGTCATGCTCCGCTGCCTCCGACGCTACCGCTCTCTTCACGCCTTCCGCTGCTTTCGTTAATCGCCACCTTTCATCGCTCCCATCCGCTCTGCATACCCTTCAAGGTGGTGCGACCGACGCGCCTGTGACAAATCCATTCCAATTCCCGATGACGTTGCTTCGAAGCGAATGCGTCGGCTCAATGGAATCTGTCGAAACCATCACTACGTTGGACGTTCCTGATGAATCATCACAGGTCAACGCCCTCTTCTGTAGTTCCCTTACTGGCACTTCGACTGACGACATTTTCGACCGTGTCATCGACGACCGCCTAAACACGCAGCAACGGCGTGAACTTCTAAGCCTCCTTGACAAATTTCGCCCAACTTTCGACAGCCACAGCACCCACATCCCCACAGCACATGCGCGTCCTCTCCCCCCTCTCCTCTAGGAATCCTCTACTCTACGGAGCGGCTCCGTCGTCCCACAGCGCATGCGCGTCCTCTTCCCCCTCTCCTCTAGGAATCCTGTACTCTACGGAGCGGGTCCCACACCCCCAAAGCGCATGCACGTCCCCTCCCCCCTCTCTCTCCTCTCCTACGCCCCCCCCCCCCCCGTCCTCTCCTCTAGAAATCCTCTACGGAGCCTACTCTGAAAGCGTTCATCGCCTTGTCTGTCTAGCTATCGGAATTCCGTTTCAGGGGCCGAAGTGAAAACGCAAGAAGCGAGTGCATCTGCTAGCCGAGGAGCACTCGGACGCGCGTTCGGGGATTAGGGGCTTGGCGTGAAAACATGTGAAACCCGGTTAACTGGCCGTTTTTCGCGTCATGACTGCAAAATCGATTAGCACGCTGTCTGAAGCATCGCTACTAAGAGGAAGCAAGGAGTCTCAATATGGCACCGGATTCCTTTTATTGGGACCCTTGCCTCGTCGAAAGTTTCTCAAGTTTGCAGCTAAGGTGTCTCATGACTGGTTTTTCCAGTTCACAAAAATACAAAATGGAGTTGCGGTCAAATGGTTCAGGTGAGTGAAAAAAACTTGTGATAATCACAAAACACAGTTCAGATTTGCATGCAGTCGGGCAAAACAACATGGTTTAGGTGCTCATTCGAGTACTTACCTTTATGTTCTGATTCTCTGGCGCGCTAGGGTACAAAAATTCGAATATCAATAGTAGTCGCCGGCAAAGCCTTCAACCGATTGGACATCCTTATTCCGCATCAAATGCAGCGGCTGACATTTCATTCTGACTAAATGCTACATATTCGTTCGTTTATTTCATCACTTAACTCAACGTCAATATTGCCCTTTCATGTGACCTTTTACATTCTCTTTGTCAAACCATGCACATCTCTGTGCATCAAAAAATCTTTTGCACCGCATACTTTCTACACCAATTACGGTGTGAAATGAATTGAAAGGATTTGGCATTGAAAATAGGAGACCACTAGAAAAGAAACCACCCTCTGCGATGGCGCAGTGGTTACGCTGCTTGACTGTTCAGAAGAGGGACTTGGGTTTGATGTTGTTCGCGGAGGTCTTATGTCGCCAGAGACGAGATGCTAGAGGCCACATTACATTGATTATTATGCTTTAAAAAAGAGCCACAGATGGCCGAAATTTCTGGAACACTTCACTACGGCGTGCTTCTGAAATGAGATCGTCGCTTTTGCACAGAAGCCTCACCATTATTGTATTTTAAATACAAAACACCCCAACAAAACTTCTGCTGAACGAAACACCTGCTAACAGAAGCTTTACTTCATCCGCTTGTTTTACGCGCATGGAAGACAAAAAGTAGTGACTCTAAATAAGCATTCATTGCGAAATTTGCTCTGCTTCTGACATCTAGAAACGATTCTTGAGAAAGCAAGCACCAAACATGTATACTGACAATGAATTATGGTAGCTCTATGTTATGCCCAGGATAAAGATTTCTTTGACTTTTATAGTCAAGAAAAATGCATGAATCGCCTTGTTTAGAAATGTTCCCAATGATATGCCCCATGCCTAAAAGGTCATAGCATTTATGAGCTATTTTGTTAAAGATTTGTCATCTTGATGACGTAAAGCGTGGTCATATTCATAGCCGAGAGGGCGCGCACTCTTAGGTAGTAAGAATTTATACCTTGATTTCCGGTGAGTAAACAACCCTGTGTTTAAAACTATAGAGGATGCATGAATCTTCTATGAAATCGTTGGCAGGCAGCCGTTACTCAAGTCACCCCTGACGGAAAATAAGCCTAAATGCATTACAGAGGTACTTGAGCTGCTGCATGCTAAACAATGACTGACGTCCTGACAGGTGGGCATGTCTTCGTCAAGAGCGCCTTGTGACATTTGGTGTGTTTGTTTTGAAAAGCATAGCTCTCTTGAAAATATTCGCTCTTTACAAATGTCACCTGGAAAAGAAGCAATTGGAGAAAACGGCAGTTTGGCGATTTCACACTTGTGATGATCACAGGGAGGGAAGAAGAGTTCGAAATGTGACTACACAGCGACTGGATTCTAGGACTTATATGCTGCAGACACCGAAATCAAACGGCAGACTACAGAATGAGCTTAGCGGGATTTCAAGAATATGTTGCAAATTCTAGCAGAGTTTAGACGACATAGCTGTCATTTACCTCAATTTTAATATCTAGAGTGTCTCATGCCTCTAGGCACAAGGTGCGTCGGTGATCGTCTGAATTAACCCTACTCACTTCGACGCCACATATATTTTTGTTTCCTTTTTCAGCACGCTAAAAACGTAAAGACGAAGTAAGCCCGCAGACAGCGAGACACGAGGTGCACAATTATCACAGGATGTTTTTTTTACCATATGGTACCTTTTCGTTCAAGGTAACGTTCACATGAAAATTGATTTTCACGCCCTAATAAGTACTGCAAAAATTGAGCTTTCTCAAACCGGGCTTTTACCTTCTTAAAATTCACCAAATACCGTTTAGCACATTATACACAAGCAATATTTCTTTGGGCACAATAGTGCTGAACAACATAGCCTAAGATAATCGATAACTGGGCTAGTTGGTTGAAATGCTTGGTTTAACTCATTTATGCATCGCTCCTATTATTTCTCCGAATAGGTGCGGGACATCACGGTTGGCGATGACGACATTTTAGTTTTAGTCGGTGTGAAGTCACTTTTCACTGGTGGTCCGTGGATCTGGCTGTTGAGGTGTGCAAGCTGCCTTGTACCTCCACGATAAAAACTTGGATACAGATCACCAATCGATACACCCCAATGTGGCAGCTTGTAATAAGATCGCGTTCTACTTGACACCAACAGGCAGAACAAGCTTGTTCCACACTCGCCGTCATGTTTACTAGCGGCGCTGACAGACACTCCCACGTTTAAAATGCACATATATACGCCATAAAGTGGAAAAGGGCATGACCGCCGCTGTAGCTCAGTTGGTAGAGCATCGGACACTTTATTCGAAGGTCGCAGGTTCGGTCTCTGCCATCCGCAAGTGATCCTTTCATCCAGTTTTCTTTCTTCACATGTTACGTCACACTTACTACTAATAACATCACCAAAACTTTCTTTGGCATCATTGTGTTTTAGTTCTCATGGATATTGTGACTAAAAAAAACGAGCCCTTAAATTTCCACTTTCTTCCTTCTTTCTGCACAGAATCATTCAAGAAATGGGTCCCAAGTCCTCAAAAGTCTGCAATACGCGATATTTCTTAGATCCCTCCACAATTACTTCTTCTGTAGCCGCAGGTATCTTTTTGTCGCTGAAGACATCATTTGGAAGAGAAATTAAGAATGTTAAATTAATTAGCTTTTTATTATAGGAGAAAGCTGGTTACGTCAAATGGGAGAACTTGTAGAAAGTGGCCTCTAGTAATAACTGCGAAGTAATGAAAAGTACTATACTCCAGCAGTGAAACCGAAACCGGAACGCAGAAGAGCGCAACTGCAATATTTTTTAGACGTCCACAAGGAGCGAGCGTCATTCTATCAACCATCAACCGACGTTGTTGTGTGAGTGTGCTGGCTACGCTTGCAATTATAGCGCGCATGGCACACACATGTCAATGAACGCGCAGGAACTACATCTCTGTAATCGTTGCCACTGAATTTGGTTGAGTTTCATTACGCCATAGTAATTACTAGAGGCCGCTTTTAGGTGCGATGCACCTTAGGGTCGCGGCTTGTCGGCGTCTAGAGTCGTCATGGTGTGTCGCGATGTCCAAGTCTAGTACAAACGGGTATGCGCCACAAAAATTGGGTAAATCCCACTACCCTCCACCGGTCCACTAAAAATGAAGGCAACAGTTAGCCCAACAAATAGCCGACGACGTTAGTTGAGCTGAAACACCCTTCTCTACATGCCGTAGGGAACGGAAACCGGGCATGTAGGGAAAAAGGAGAAGAAGCACCTTAGGGTAAGTTGCATTCCGACGTAGTTTTCCAACGACGTTAGTGGAGAGATGCCCAATTTCAGGCTTGACACCACTAGTGCCTCATCAAAGAAATTTCTCTCAAACACTGCAGGCTTCGCCCCTCCCCTGGTTTCACGTTAGTAGAGCTGAAACACATTTCCCTGCATGCTTCGCCACTCTCAGTTTCTTTTTATATATGAGAAAGCTGCGATGGGTTCTTCACCAGAAGAAATTTAATTCTCCCATTTCACATAAGCGCCTCACTCTACTAGAAAAAGTTTGTTAATTTAACTTTCTTAATTATTCTCCCAAACGATCTCTTTAACCATCTTAAAATATGCCGCTACAGAAAAAGCCCTTGTGAGATCCGCGAGTGAATCTCGCATTTTCTCTGGTTTTCGAGGATTTTGGACACAATTCTTGAAACACCCGCTATAAGGAGAACATAAAGGGAAATACACAACCACCCGTTTGTAGCACGAAGCCACAAGGAAATCCGTACGGATTTCTCAGAAAGAAAAGCTTCTTAGTTGCCGAAAAATTCGTCCTGGTCCGGGGTTCGAACCCGGGACCAAAGCCTTTCCGGGGCGGTCGCTCTACCAATTGAGCTAACATGGATGCTAGCTATTGGCAGCGCGAGGGCGAATCCATCGACAACTCGAAGCGCATGGACACAAGTATTGCAAATGAGTTCTGCGGAATCCCGCAAGGTGGCGGAAGGGTTAATAAAGGGAAATACACGTGCTACAAACGGGTGGTTGTGTGTGACCGTGGCGCAGTGGATAGCGTGCCCGGCATCTATTGTCGCGGACCTAGAGGTCGTAGGTTCGACTCCCGTTGACGGAACTTTTTTCTTTGTCGTCTGATCATGTGTATTTTTTCGACGTCATTTCCGTGACGGAAATACGTCACTCAAATCTTGGTGGACCCCGGCATAAAACACTTTCATGTTAAAAAACAACAACGAAGCGACAAGCGATCCAGCCGTGTAATAACAATGGTATAACGGAGTTCGTGTATTAGAAAAAGAAAACAAATTCTGGGTGGTGAAAGCATTAAACTATTTCTTAATGCGTGTGCATCTACCGCAAGAAGTCTTCACAGCGTTGAACCCAATTTGTGAAACGCAGTATAGGGCTCCGAAATTTTTATTTCCTCCGCCTACGACTTTCTCCAGAAGCCCTTGCACAGTTCAATATGAGAAATCAGTGATGTCGACCAGAGAGAGAGAGAGAGAGAGAGATGAAGAGGAAGGCCGGGAGGTTAACCAGATACTAGCATCCGGTTTGCTACCCAGCACAGGGGAGGGGAAATAGGGGCAAGAAAGAGGGTGTAGAGAGAGAGAGAGGAGAAAAAAAATGAAAGGAAAAAAATGCACGCACACGCAGGATAGAGAGCGACGCGCACAGGAAGGGCGTTCTGGCTACAGTCGTTCAGAAAGGCCGGTCGACCAGATTCGTCAACGCTGACATCTATCTTAGTCATCGGAAAGAGTTTGGTTTCTTAGCTGAAGGCTGTATAATAAGCACAAATGCGGAATGCTCGATCGCGTGCATTCTTCTTTTCTAGAGATAGTGATAGGTGAAGAAAATTGTTGGGAAAGGTTTGAATAATGGTAGCACACAAATTTGCAAGTAACATTGCCTGCAATTGTTTTCTCAGCGTTACCTGCTTCTGTTTTTACTTGTCCTATATGGCTTTCTTTACTGGGGTCGCGTCAATGATTTCAAGTGGCACTTTATCCGACTTAATTTTTGGATGGTTGGTGCCCAAGAAGACGAACTGCATATATCGGACGTCATTTCCAAAGAGAACGACTCGTAATGACCGAGGTTTTCGATGGTTTCTCATCCCACTTGAATGATATTCCACGAGCGCTTTGTCATCCATATAATCGCTAATTTTTTTAGTTTCATCACGTCAGGCCGAGAAAGAAAAAAGGCCTAATTTTGACTAGCATTAACAGCGGTGGTGCGGAATCACCCTGCAAATCAGTGACTCGTTAATGCAAGTAACCAAGTCATTATGTGAATTTCAGAGCCATCGTATCCTTGCACTAGAATTTCTTCTTAGCAGTGAGGATGCACTAGTATTTTCAGCGTTGTTGTTTAATTTTCGTAGTTCATTTCAAAATATTGTAGTTAGAACAGTCGTCAATGCGTCTCTATGGGCAATATGAAGCAATATATGTTTGGGTGGATTTTGTTTAATAGTGTTCTTTTGCTTAGGTCGTCTGCTTGGGAAACTTCTATTTCGACGCCTATGGTGTCCAGGCTTGCTGCTTTGCTCCTAAATGTGTCTTGTTTCTATTATCTTTGGCCTTGACTGAAGTATTTGGGGCATTGTCCGTTGCCAAAATGTGTCCTTTATAGTGAATTGTATTTCCCTTTATGTTCTCCTTATAGCGGGTGTTTCAAGAATTGTGTCCAAAATCCTCGAAAACCAGAGAAAATGCGAGATTCACTCGCGGATCTCACAAGGGCTTTTTCTGTAGCGGCATATTTTAAGATGGTTAAAGAGATCGTTTGGGAGAGTAATTAAGAAAGTTAAATTAATAAACTTTTTCTAGTGGAGTGAGGCGCTTATGTGAAATGGGAGAATTAAATTTCTTCAGGTGAAGAACAAATCGCAGCTTTCTCATATATAAAAAGAAACTGAGAGTGGCGAAGCATGCAGGGAAATGTGTTTCAGCTCTACTAACGTGAAACCAGGGGAGGGGCGAAGCCTGCAGTGTTTGAGAGAAATTTCTTTGATGAGGCACTAGTGGTGTCAAGCCTGAAATTGGGCATCTCTCCACTAACGTCGTTGGAAAACTACGTCGGAATGCAACTTACCCTAAGGTGCTTCTTCCTTCTTCCCTGCATGCCCGGTTTCCGTTCCCTACGGCATGTAGAGAAGGGTGTTTCAGCTCAACTAACGTCGTCGGCTATTTGTTGGGCTAACTGTTGCCTTCATTTTTAGTGGACCGGTGGAGGGTAGTGGGTTGCGGTCTTCCGCGTTCCGGTTTCGGTTTCGCCGCTGGAATATAGTACATTTCATTACTTCGCAGCTATTACTAGAGGCCGCTTTCTGAGAGTTCTCCCATTAGACGTAACCACCTTGCTCCTATAATTAAAAAGCTAATTAATTTAACATTCTTAATTTCTCTCTCAAATGATGTCTTCAGCGACATAAAGATACCTGCGGCTACAGAAGAAGCGATTGTGGAGGGATCTAAGAAATATCGCGTATTGCAGACTTTTGAGGACTTGGGACCCATTTCTTGAATGATTCTGTGCAGAAAGAAGGAAGAAAGTGGAAATTTAAGGGCTCCTTTTTTTTTAGTCACAATATCAATGAGAACTAACACACAATGATGCCAAAGAAAGTTTTGGTGCTATTATTAGTAGTAAGTGTGATGTAACATGTGAAGAAAAAAAACTGGATGAAAGGATCACTTGCCGCTGGCAGAGACCGAACCTGCGACCTTCGAAACACGTGTCCGATGCTCTGCCTACTGAGCTACAGCGGCAGTCATCCCTTGCCCACTTTATGGTGTATATATGTGCATTCAAACGTGGCAGTGTCAGTCAGCGCCGCTAGTAAACACGACGGCGAGTGTGGAACCAGCTTGTTCTGTCTGTTGGTGTTAAGTAGAATGCGATCTTATTACAAGCTGGCACATTGGGGTGTATCGATTGGTGATCTGTATCCAAGTTTTTATCGCGGGGCTACAAGGCAGCCTTGCACACCTCAACAGCCAGATCCACGGACCACCAGTGAAAAGTGACTTCACATCGACTAAAACTAAAATGTCGTCATCGCCAACCGTGATGTCCCGCACCTATTCGGAGAAATAATAGGAGCGATGCATAAATGAGTTAAACCAAGCATTTCCACCAACTAGCCCAGTTATCGATTATCTTAGGCTATGTTGTTCAGCACTATTGTGCCCAAAGAAATATTGCTTGTGTATAATGTGCTAAACGGTATTTGGTGAATTTTAAGAAGGTAAAAGCCCGGTTTGAGAAAGCTCAATTTTGCAGTACTTATTAGGGCGTGAAAATCAATTTTCATGTGAACGTTACCTTGAACGAAAAGGTACCATATGGTAAAAAAAACATCCTGTGATAATTGTGCACCTCGTGTCTCGCTGTCTGCGGGCTTACTTCGTCTTTACGTTTTTAGCGTGCTGAAAAATGAAACAAAAATATATGTGGCGTCGAAGTGAGTAGGGTTAATTCACACGATCACCGACGCACCTTGTGCCTAGAGGCATGAGACACTCTAGATATTAAAATTGAAGTAAATGACAGCTAAGTCGTCTAAACTCTCCTAGAATTTGCAACATATTCTTGAAATCCCGCTAAGCTCATTCTGTAGTCTGCCGTTTGATTTCGGTGTCTGCAGCATATAAGTCCTAGAATCCAGTCGCTGTGTAGTCACATTTCGAACTCTTCTTCCCTCACTGTGATCACCACAAGTGTGAAATCGCCAAACTGCCGTTTTCTCCAATTGCTTCTTTTTCCAGGTGACATTTGTAAAGAGCGAATATTTTCAAGAGAGCTATGGCTTTCAAAACAAACACACCAAATGTCATAAGGCGCTCTGGACGAAGACATGCCCACCTGTCAGGACGTCAGTCATTGTTTAGCATGCAGCAGCTCAAGTACCTCTGTACTACATTTAGGTTTATTTTCCGTCAGGGGTGACTTGAGTAACGGCTGCCTGCCAACGATTTCATAGAAGATTCATGCATCCTCTATAGATTTAAACACAGGGTTGTTTACTTACGGGAAATGAACGTATAAATTCTTACTACCTAAGAGTGCGTGCCCTCTCGGCTATGAATATAACCACGCTTTACGTCATCGAGATGACAAATCTTTAACAAAATAGCTCATAAATGCTATGACCTTTTAGGCATGGGGCATATCATTGGGAACATTTCTAAACAAAGCGATTCATGCATTTTTCTTGACTATAAAAGTCAAAGAAATCTTTATCCTGGGCATAACATAGAGCTACCATAATTCATTGTCAGTATACATGTTTGGTGCTTGCTTTCTCAAGAATCGTTTCTAGATGTCAGAAGCAGAGCAAATTTCGCAATGAATGCTTATTTAGAGTCACTACTTTTTGTCTTCCATGCGCGTAAAACAAGCGGATGAAGTAAAGCTTCTGTTAGCAGGTGTTTCGTTCAGCAGAAGTTTTGTTGGGGTGTTTTGTATTTAAAATATAATAATGGTGTGCCTTTTGTGCCAAAGCGACGTTCTCATACAGAGGCACGCCGTAGTGAAGGGTTGCAGAAATTTCGGCCATCTGTGGCTCTTTTTTTAAGCATAATACAGTGAAAACTCGGTGATACGATCACAGCTCATACGTATTTCGGGGTGATACGAATTTTTCTTTGGTCCCGGCCAAGGCCCATTGGCCTGCAGTGTATTGGAGTGCGGTTATTGCGAACCGATTTTCACCCGGCGACGTTTGATACGAACGTACGCTACCGTTCAGGTAAAGAGGTGCTGTCGCGGGAGACGCGCCAAGCACGTGCGAGCGCGGGAACGCAAACGCAAGCGCGGGGGCATGCGTGCCTCTACTGCCAAATCATCAGAATGGCGGAGTAAGAAACTTTCTTACTGTCAGAATCAGGCCTGGGCAAAGATACTTTGAAATTGTATCGCGATACGATACAAGATACTCGAGCAAGAAGTATTTGAGATACAGATACAAGATACTTCCGGAAAAATTGTATCCGATACGATACTTGCCAATTGTATCTTAAGATACTTCGATACATTTGCAAATTAGCTATGATAGATCTATATAATGGAGCAGCAAGGCCCTATGTACAACTGTGTTTACTTGAAAATTTCTTAACTGCGACCAGCTTAGTTTACTAAGGAAAGCACTTGGGCTAACAGTAAAATTATCATTCAAAGAACTTCTCGGATAATTCAGCAGGAAGAACAAAGACACAGCACGTCAAAATATTTCCTGTTACGTAAATGTTTGTTCTACTGCATCTGACATCGGCACCGATAGTGCGATGGTTGTTAGAACCTCCTTCGCATGTAAGTCAATCGCATCGTATGTGTGCCATGCTTACATGCCTATGATCTTTCAAATCGCTGATGTGCGAAAGCCGCGAGATGTAAATAAGCCCCATTCCTTCATTCTTGAGGCTTAGCAACAAAGCACCACGCAAGACGAACTTCGATAATGAAACTATAGCGTCATTAGAATTTGAGTGAAAGATGCCGCGCGCATTAGAATACGCAGCACAGTGTCGTGGCTACGAACAAGTGTCATGGTACCGACACAAATAAAAAGAAAGAAAACATCGATAAAACACAAGGTAGGCCACGCGTTGACGTTCGCGCGCTTATTTTTGTTGAGATCAATGTCTCGAGCGCCATCACGTGACTCTGTTCCATCAATAGGGACGCGTAAAGCTGATCAACTGTGCTCACTGGAGCACTCTGGCGGTAGTATACAAGAATGTCACGGTCGTTAGTTTTATGCAGGTGGCTTAGTGGCAGCAGTATCAGCTTGAGAACCGGAATTCCGGTCGACGCTTATTGCTTCGTGCGGTGGTGTTTCTACAGCAGTATCGTGTATCTTAAGATACACGATACATTATTAAATGTATCGGAAATACAGATACAGATACTCGTTTTGCAAGACGTATCGCGATACAGATACAAGATACCCAAAGTGTATCTAAGATAGTATCGAAGATACATGTATCTTCGATACTGCCCAGCACTGGTCAGAATAAACCTTCAGAGACGCGGCACGGCCTCCGAGATTGTGGGCGTGAATCTTTGAGGCTGTAATGTGCCGCCGTGTGCCTTCGCGTTTAGATTACAGTGGACATTGGCGCCATGGTTTTTTTTATCTAACGCGTCGACGCGGGCTGCTGTCGTTGTACTGTGTTTACACGTGCCTGCCTTGTGCATCAGACATCCTATGAAAGGTGGACGATGACCGAAGGAAGGCGAGGACGGTCTTGGCGAAGGAGTCAGGCCTCATAATGTCAACATGCGCGACTGTTGAAGTCGCACTTGTGCGGGCACGGCCGTAAATCTCCAAAAAAACATGCCCAACACCTCCGTGTTGGGGCTTTCTTTGTCGCAAGCTAATTTTCTATGCTTTCTGGTGATACGAATTTCGGATGATACGAATATTTCTGGTGGTCCCCCTGAGATTCTTCTCACCGAGATTTCACTGTAATCAAATTAATGTGGCCTCTAGCATCTAGCGACATAAGACCTCCGCGAACAACATCAAACCCAAGTCCCTCTTCTGAACAGTCAAGCAGCGTAGCCAATGCGCCATCGCAGAGGGTGGTTTCTTTTCTAGTGGTCTCTTATTTTCAATGACAAATCCTTTCAAATTCATTTCACACCGTAATGGGTGTAGAATGTATGCGGTGCAAAAGATTTTTTTGCTGCACTGAGATGAGCATTGTTTGACAAAGAGAATCTAAAAGATCACATGATAGGGCAATATTGACGTTGAGTTAAATGACGAAATAAACGAACGAATATGTAGCATTTAGTCACAATGAAATGTCAACCGCTGCATTTGATGCGGAATAATGATGTCCAGTCGGTTCAAGGCTTTGCCGGCGACTACTATTGAGATTCGCATTTTTGTACCCTACCGCGCCAGAGAGTCAGCACATAAAGGTGGGTACTGGAATGAGCACCTAAACCATGTTCTTTTTTCCGATTGCATGCGAATCTGAACTGTGTTTTGTGATTATCACAAGTTTTTTTTATGCACCTGAACCATTTGACCGCAACTCCATTTTGTATTTTTGTATACGGGAAAAACCAGTCATGACAGAACTTAGCTGCAACCTTGAGAAACTTTCAGCGAGGCAAGGGTCCCAATAAAAGGAATCCGGTGCCATATTCAGACTCCTTGCTTCCTCTTAGTAGCGATGCTTCAGACAGCGTACTAATCGATTTTGCAGTCATGACGCGTAAAACGGCGATTTAACCGGGTTTCACATGTTTTCACGCCAAGCCCCTAATCCCCGAACGCGCGTCCGAGTGCTCCTCGGCTAGCAGATGCACTCGCTTTTTGCGTTTTCACTTCGGTCCCTGAAACGGAATTCCGATAGCTAGACAGACAAGGCGCCGAACGCTTTCGGTGTAGGCTCGTGCACAACTGCAACGTCACAACCAAATTGCGCATGGCTAACAGGGTATCCGTTCTTCGCTTCAAGTCCTCGCAGGGATACACAGCGAAACTCGCTCGACTAGGGTAGTGAAGGTTTCGCTTTGAAAAGCGCCAGGGCTGCGTGGCACACGTAGCACAGTCACAGCCAAAGCTGGAAGAGCGGCTTTTCTAGAGCTTTTTATAAACTCTCTTACGGCAGCTAATGCAAGTACAGTTGCGATGTATCGAGTATGCCTTAAAACATCATTTTTTTTTTGTAGTAGGGAAGCATCCACTATGTTATTATTTATCATTCTGCGTAGAAGCAGAGTACCCGATACACACATGTGAAGCATTATCTACACTTTGTTGATGCTGTGGCTGATCACGATGACGAACTATGGCTGAGCCTTTTGTAATGGGCAGGAAACATTCAATAACATACTCATTACGCAACTCGCGTTGCCTCCCTCCTTGTTGTTACGTTACATTTCTACTTAACGATAGTACATACGTAGAGGGTCTTCCTGCGGTGGAGTATCAAGCTGCGGCCTGGCTGTGTGGCAGAATGCTCGGATGCCACGCAGAGGGTCCGGGTTAGAATGCCACTTTATCCTGGATACTTTTTTTAAATTTCGGTTTCTATTCTTATTTTGTGCGATAGCGATTACGGCCACTGGCGGTGGTGGAGCCAACAACTACGGCACTGTTGTCGTGATTCCATAACAGCTTTCGCTTTTAAACACAGTATACTTTACTCATCGGCGACTTCATTGACGAGGTAGGCAAGAAGCAGTCTCGTCACCAAGGTTGGAGACTAAGCAGGCTGGACATTCGTATGGACGTTAGTATAAAACATCTACGTGCTTATATTTTGATACATGGTAAGGAAACCCAGGTGGTCAAAATGAACCAGCCGTTCTTTACTACGGCAAAACATTATCATATCATATCGTTGCTCTGGCACGTAAAACACCAGCACTTATGGCTATTAATATCATTTATTCTATGCAAGCGATAATACGGCCGTACGGTGTCGCGGAATGGCTCTCTTCCACCTTTGGTGTAGTTCCAACAGCTGGTAAAGAGAATATGACTTGTTAGCAGGGGTCATCATATCCGGAGAGGCACTCTCCCGTAACACCGCAAGTCACATTCATTGCTGCTAGGGTAATTTAGCTTTCAAGTTTGGGTCTCTTGCTAATACATTACAAAACTAAGAAAGCGCGCAATAAAGGGGGCAAAACTGGCCATCATTGAATAGACAGCGCTGCCTGCATGTGACTCTTCTGGGTCCCCGTTTATTTTGCGCAATTTGTTCTGCTATGGCAAATTATATATAAGCCTGAGTGTCAGCACATGGAGGTCCATGTTGAGGCTAAACAAATACAATCGCGCCCAACAACATGGTGCGTCGACAGAGCAAACGCCACTTCCATAAGGTGTATGGAGCGCTGTCTTCATAAGAAGCATCAATGCGCGCTCCCAATTGGAGGGCGGAGTCATTTTGTGGACGGGTCCATGTCACCGTTCCCTATATTGCGCTTCCCACTCTTAGCTGCTGCTGTGAAGTTCGACACATGCACTGCATTTTTCAGTTGAAATGCGCGGGTGGTTTGGTCTCCAGTGCACAAATGAATCGGGAAACACGTAGAAATTGTCGCGCTTTTCAAAATAGCCCATTCACTTTCAGTAGGGCGGGCGCCCCTCTTGTGTCTTTGGAAGGATGCTGCACATGTACCAGGATTCGGAGAATTTGTGCTAGCTCAAACGTCTACGGAAAATGTGGAATTGGTAGAACGGGGGTCTGATTAAATGGTGTTCACGATCTCCGGATACGCTTTCTCGTGTTCTTGTGTGCACATGAAACAGGCGTTCTTTTGTGTGAGCAATCCCTTTATGTCTTAGTCTTTAACTGTGGCTCTGAAATGTCTCGCCAGGCCCGAGAATTCCCGAAGAGAATCGTACGAGTTTCTCAGCTCAGATATGCTTTTGACTGATTCCTCTTTCGTGCTATTCGTACGCCCATAAAAAAGAAAAAACGAAAAACTATTCTCAAGAAAACTGCAGCGTCCGTGATGAATTCACTCTTCTTGATATTAATCTTTAACTCTGCTTTACATAATGCGTTCTACATCTTGGCAGTGGGGCAAGGAATGGAGCGGCGAGTACTTTCTTCAGAGTGTAGCGTGGCTCCGCCACAGGTACCAAGGAGGTCGTAGTTCGTTTCCACGGCCACACTTCCGGGGCGCTCGCGTGGTCGTAACGAGGCAAATTTGTTTCACGTATTTTAAAGATCGTGCTGTTGTAACCACGAGCAAAGGTTACGACATCGTCCACAATAATGGCGGTCCTTTTTTTAGCCACGCAGTTTTACCGAATTCTAAGACCATTTCAGGTTCCCTTAAAGCGCGCTTTTTTTTTAAATTTCGACTGCTGGCGCTCGCTGTTCTTTGACGCACGCTCGCGTATATTAATCACGTTAAATCTGTTGTGCGTTGAGTAGAAAATTCCACAGATCCGAAGTACCATGGGAAACGATGTTATGCCAAGCCTGCGGAGATAAGATGACTAGGTTGTTATTGTTTTATTAAGCGAAACGTTATGAAATGACGCTCAAGATATGTACAAATGTACGCACAGATATATGTTGAACAGTCGCATATGTTTCATATCACCAGTCGTTTACAGTTGCGTAACGATACCAACAGCACCATGGCTATCACTAACACCAGAAGCGGTAAGCTGATATGTAGAGCTTGTGCTTGCGAGAATGGTAGCCCTGGACAGTGCTACGTTGACCAACGACAGTGGATGGCACTTAAGTATATGATTGACGTTAACCTGACATGAGTCCTTTATCATATTAGTACATATGTAATGTTTTGAATATTAGATAGTCAGCACTGCAAACACAACTGACATTTTACCAACATTACGCCTGCACAGGGTCTTTTTACAAGGCAGTTTCGAGACCTGACGTGGCTCTGTGGTGGAATACTTGAGTGCCACGAAGATTGCTTGGGTTCGATGCCTACTGGGACTCTGATTTCTATTTTTTTTTTTTTGCATTCGTCGGGCCAACCTCCCGTTGTCAGTTTTTTCTTAACGCTCTCACATTTAAATTACCAACGTCTGTCCTCACGGTTCCTGGGTAGACATAAATTGTGACACATCTGTGGCCCATACCCGCATACTGCGCATAGTAGTATAATTCAAGTCCCGACCAGCCAGACATATTCGTCAAATCCTCTTACCCTCCCATACTAACTTTGGTCAAGCTCAAGTTAAGGAGGCGATCAAGAGAGCATCCAGACGTAGGCGGATATATAGATAGATAGATAGATAGATAGATAGATAGATAGATAGATAGATAGATAGATAGATAGATAGATAGATAGATAGATAGATAGATAGATAGATAGATAGATAGATAGATAGATAGATTGTTAAGACGTTTATTGGCGGGCACTCGGCGACGATGCAAGGCAGCGACAGTCGAGGCGGGGATCGACTCTCAGCACGAGCTGCTCTTTTTTCATCGAAGAGGGTGACCCACTAGAAGGCGCTGGAGAGGACGACCCACTAGTTCCAAAGCTTCGCTAGAATTACCCCGGGTACGAAAAGGGAGCCGCCTGGCGACCTAACAGCTGGTTACTATGAGCGGGTCATGGTAGACCTTGAGGCGCTCCACGTTGACAATGTCGCGCCCTCGACGGCGCATGTCCGAAGATGGTTCGATGGGTTCGATCAGGTAGTTTACAGGGGAAGTGCGTTCGACAATGCGGAAGCGGCCTTCGTATTTGGGCAGTAGTTTTGAAGAGAGGCCAGTTGCAGTGGTAGGGATCGAGAGCCATACGAGCGCTCCAGGGAGGAACGTGGGCGCAGAAGTTCTGGTGTCAGCGCGAATGCTCTTCTGCCGCTCTTGATTATGTGTAGTAAAGGTCTTTGCAAGTTCTCGACACTCTTCAGCAAGCCTGGCTGTGTCAGAAATAGGCGCACACTCAGATGGATCCGGCTTGTATGGAAGTATCGTGTCGATGGTGTGCAACGGGTGCCTTCCATATAATAAGAAGAACGGTGAAAAACCAGTAGTGCTCTGAGGGGCGGTATTATAGGCGTAGGTGACGAACGGCAGAATGGCATCCCAATTTGTGTGATCAGCGGCGACGTACATGGAGAGCATGTCGCCGAGCGTACGGTTGACGCGTTCGGTGAGGCCATTCGTCTGCGGGTGGTAAGCAGCAGTTTTGCGGTGAACAACGTTGCGCTCTTTGAGAATGGCTTCGACGACTTCGGACAGGAAAACACGGCCTCGATCACTGAGCAGTTCCTGTGGTGGACCGTGACGCAGGATGAATCGTTGGAGCAGGAAGGAGGCCACATCACGCGCCGTAGCCGCGGGGAGGGCGGCGGTTTCGGCGTATCGCGTGAGGTGGTCTACAGCGACGATGGCCCAGCGGTTACCAGCCGACGTTAGCGGAAGTGGCCCATACAAATCGATACCAACGCGCCCAAACGGCCGGTCAGGGCAAGGTAGAGGTTGCAGACCTGCCGGCGACAGGTGCGTTGCAGTTTTTGCGGCGCTGACAATCTATGCAGGAGCGAACGAATTTCTGCACGTAGCGGTACATTCCTCGCCAAAAGTACCGTTGGCGAATGCGGTGGTAAGTCTTCGATACCCCGGAGTGCGCACATTGCGGATCAGAGTGGAACGACTCGCATATGTCAGCGCGCAGACTGCGGGGTATGACTAGTAGCCACTGGCGGCCGTCACTATTGTAATTGCGTCGGTGGAGGAGGTCGTCGCGAACGGCGAAATGGTAGGCTTGACGACGCAACGCGCGAGTGGATGGTGTTGACGATGGATCAGTCAGCAAGTCTATCAGTGAGGCAATCCATTGATCCTTGCGCTGTTCGGTAGCGATGGTATGCAGGTCGATGGAAGAAACCGCAAGGTGAGACGCTGAGCTGTGGGCATTGTCGTCAGGCAAGGGGAGAGCGCGACAGGGCGTCGGCGTCAGCATGCTGGCGTCCGTTGCGGTACAGCACGCGGATGTCGTAGTCTTGCAGGCGAAGCGCCCAACGGGCGAGACGGCCTGAGGGATCCTTCAATGACGACAACCAGCACAGTGCGTGATGGTCGGTGACGACATCAAATGGGCGACCATACAAATAAGGTCGAAACTTCGTAAGGGCCCAGATGATTGCCAGGCATTCTTTCTCCGTGACGGTGTAATTGGTCTCGGCTTTTGTAAGCGTACGGCTTGCATACGCCACGACATATTCCGGGAACCCTGGTTTGCGCTGCGCAAGGACAGCGCCGTGGCCAACATCACTGGCATCCGTATGCACCTCTGTAGGGGCCGTAGGGTCGTAGTGGCGTAGTATGGGAGGCGACGTCAACAAACGACGGAGCCTTGCGAAAGCATCGTCGTACTTTGACGACCAGGAATGGAGAGGCCCGTTACTTCCGAGGAGCTTCGTCAGCGGCGATATGATAGTCGCGAAGTTTCAAATGAAGCGCCGAAAGTAGGAACACAGGCCTACGAAACTGCGCAGTTCCTTGACCGACGTCGGCTTGGGGAACTCGGTCACGGTCCTTAGCTTGGCTGGATCGGGGAGAATTCCGTCCTTGGACACGACGTAGCCGAGTATTGTCAGCTGCCGTGCTGCAAATCGGCACTTCTTTAGGTTCAGTTGCAGACCGGCGTCACTCAAGCGCGTCAAAACATGTCGCAGGCGTTGAAGATGCGTGGTGAAGTCCGGAGCGAAAACGACGACGTTGTCGAGGTAGCACAGGCACGTGTGCCATTTCAGTTTGCGCAGAACGGTATCCATCATGCGCTCAAAAGTGGCGGGCGCATTGCATAGCCCAAACGGCATGACGTTGAATTCGTACAAGCCGTCGGGCGTGACAAAGGCGGTCTTCCGTCGAGCGTCTTCATCCATAGGTACGCCAGTACCCTGAGCGCAAATCGAGAGATGAAAAGAATTCTGATCCTTGCAGGCTGTCAATCGCGTCGTCTATTCGCGGTAGCGGATACACGTCCTTACGAGTGATCTTGTTGAGGCGTCGGTAGTCCACACAGAGCCGCACAGAACCGTCCTTCTTCGCAACGAGAACGACAGGAGACGCCCAGGGGCTGTTAGAGGGTCGAATAACATCGCGTCGAAGCATGCCGTCGACTTGCTCGTTGATTACACGGCGTTCTGTGGGAGATACGCGATATGGACGTTGCCGCAGTAGTGGTTGGGCGCCTGTGTCGATGTGATGCGTAACGGCGGACGTGCGGCCGAGTGAAGATTGAGCAACATCGAAAGAAGAGCGAAATTCTTCCAACAGGCCCAGAAGCTGGGAACGCTGGACCGGCGTAAGGTTGTCGGGAATGGAAGAACCAAATACATCAGCAGATGATGAAGCAGATGTAGAAACAGCACTGAGCGTACCGGAACTTGGGCAGTGCGTGTCGTAGGGTTCATCCATAACTTGTGCGTCTTCGATGGGTTCCACGCTGCCGAGACATTCCCCTCGCACCAACATAACACTGTACGGGGATGAGTTCGTAACAAAAATAGAGCTGCTGCCGTGAGTGACTTGAACGGTCGCGAAAGGAACCAGGAAGCCTTTCCTCATGAAAACACGGTCAGATGGCGAGAAAAAGTGCAACGGTGTCGGAAAGACTGGCGCAGTAGACCGACGCCGCCGTTAACGAGTTTGCAGGCACTTTGGTGTCGTCTCTGACGAGTACCTTGCTTGCAGCCGATGGACTGTCGGCCGGCGTCAAATCAGCGAATGGTGAGAGCTCTATTTCAGCTGGTGCGCAATGAATGACGGCGTCGTGGCGTGAGAGAAAATCTCATCCTAGGATGACGTCGTGAGAGCATGCAGGAATTATGATCAATTCGACGGCGTGCATCGCGTCCTGAATCATGAGGCGGGCTGTGCACACCGCTGTAGGGTGAATGCTTTGGGCGCTGGCTGTACGGAGGGACAGCCCGGAAAGTGGCGTCGTCACTTTGCGCAGTAATCGGCTAAGTTTTGCGCCCATGACGGATACGGCGGCTCCAGTATCTACAAGGGCAGATGCGCGAACACCGTCCACAAACACGTCTATCGCGTTCGATCTGCTTCTCTGAGGGCTTTCGCAGTTCGACAGCGTCGCAGCCCTTGCCTCGTGGACTGCGACGACTAGTTTTCCTGGTCGCGTGCGGGCGGACGTGGCCGCATCGGCGACAGTGAGCGACGTCGAGGAGACTGTGAACGGCGTGTAGATGGTGCGGGGCCGGACGTCGGTGACATAGGCGGCGGTTGGTCATAATAAGAGCGGCTCGATTCGCTGGGAAGGTTGGATACGACCCCAGGCTGCTGCACGCGATTGCAATAGCGTGCGACGTGACCGCCGCAACCGCAGGCAAAGCAGATGGGGCGGTTGTCGGAAGTGCGCCATCGGTTCCATGTCGCAGAACGCGATGGGCGAGGCGGGTGCTGATATGACTGCATGGTGGGCGGCAGTCGGGGCACGTGGAGGAGGTCGGCGTATGTATGCGGCACAGTTGCGTCGAAGGCCTGGGGTCTGGCGATGGCTTCGGTGTAACTAAGCGGGCCAGCCACAGGAATCGGTGGGGGTGGCCTGGCTACAACGTGCGTAGCTTAGTGGCGCAGGTACTGGAGGCGGCTGGTGGTATTCAGGCATGACCTCCGCGATTTCCTGCTGAATCGCTCGGCGGAGGGGAGGCAGAAGCGTGGTTGACGGCTGTTCGACATGTTGCGGTGGAGCGAAAGCCAGTAAAGAGATCTGGCGGGCAATTTCCTCACGCACGAACGACTTGATTTCGGCGAGCAAGGAGGGGTGGTCAGAAACGGCCGACAAGCCCGCGAGGTCAGCGTCGCGTGACAGCGGTCGACGGGTCATCAAGCGCTGCCGGCGCAGCTCCTCGTAACTTTGGGACAGCGTAATGACCTCTGCCACAGTGCGAGGGTTCTTGGCCAGGAGCATGGTGAAGGCATCGTCGTCGATGCCTTTCAGTAGATGTGTGATCCTGTCAGACTCCGACATGCTCGCGTCCACATTCTTGCACAAGTCAAGGATGTCCTCAATGTAGCTAGTGAAGGACTCTCCGGACTGCTGTGCTCGTTCACGCAAACGCTGTTGGGCTTGCAGCTTACGAACGGCAGGACGGCCGAACACGTCGACGACGGCGGTCTTAAAAGCGGTCCAAGCCGGGAAATCGGATACGTGGTTGTTGTACCACATGCCGGCCACACCCTCGAGGTAGAAAACCAGGTTGCTGAGTTTGCCTGCCTCGTCCCATTTATTGGGGACGCTCACGCGTTCGTAAATGGCGAGCCAGTCCTCGACGTCGGTGTCATCCGCGCCGGTGAAGACTGGAGGGTCGCGGATGTGGGGGACACCGGGGCATGGTGTCGCCGCAGGAGGAAGCGTTTGCTGAGCGGCGTCTTGGGGCATGGTAGATGGCACGGTACGGGATCGAAGCTCCAAGGGCATCGAATGCGGACTGAAGTTGTTTTAAGGGCACAGTACTCTCCACCAAATTGTTAAGACGTTTATTGGCGGGCACTCGGCGACGATGCAAGGCAGCGACAGTCAAGGCGGGGATCGACTCTCAGCACGAGCTGCTCTTTTTTTTCATCGAAGAGGGTGACCCACTAGAAGGCGCTGGAGAGGACGACCCACGAGTTCCAAAGCTTCGCTACAAGATAGATAGATAGATAGATAGATAGATAGATAGATAGATAGATAGATAGATAGATAGATAGATAGATAGATAGATAGATAGATAGATGGAAACGCCAACGTGCTTGCAGTACGCGAAGAAATGCTTCGCATTTAAAAGCACCAATCACAAAGTTCGCTAGCGACCGCTCTTTCATGTGCTTGCACCGAATACCAGGATGACTGACGATCTTCCAGCGCACTCAGAACCTCCCAAAATCGCACTGCACGTGTTCATGTTATTGCTGCGCGCCTCCTCTCTGTTGGGCGTAAACTTAACATAAAGTGTCATTTCGCTGCGCAGAAGATGACAGTACTAGGTCACGTAGAATTTAAGGAGCGCGTTTTATCGCACCTTCGTGATACTGCGGAGTATGGGCGTCATTGCACCGAATAAAAGTATTCTCCATAAAATTCCTCTCAAATTATTCAATGCCCTGTCTACTTATTTGAGAATGCGCATCTTTTCAGACGCAGCGTGATTCTTCTTGGCTGCTGGTCGAATGTAATGGGTAAGGTGACGTTTCATACCCGCCGGTAACGTGGTTGAGCACTCAGGTCAGCGCAATGTATTGTACACTGTGCGTGCCGTACCCTAGTGCGGTTCAGCGACAACACGGATGGACGATTTTTGTCGCTCGCCAGAGAACTGGGAACCACTCCCCTCCGTCACATGCGCGGATAAAGAAGACCAAATATATTAGATGCGAAGCAGCTTATGCTCGGGGCCATGTCCGGCCCTCACTACCGCGTCCCTCCCTCCTGCGTCCCGCATCCGGCGTCCCACGTCCGGCCACTTTCATGAAGTAGGGAAGCACCCACTATGCGAACCAGAACACTCAAGTACAATAAGGCCGTCAACCACTACCACAGTCACCAGAGCCATGGCCGAGAGCACAGAGTGGCTGCTCAGCAATGACTAGGCAGGTGGTGGTTGCAAGCAAAGAATAAAACGCCCTACCGGTGGTGTCTGTCACCCAGGTTGACTCCATTCCTTGATCTTGCAGACGCGGGACGTGGGCGCCGCTCCGTAGAGGAGAGGAGAGAGAGGGGGGAGGGGGGCGCGCATGCGCTGTCTTGGTGTGGGACTCGGGAAGGAGGGACGGACTAACGAGCTAGTGCCCATGGGCGGACTTGGAACTTGAAATTACAGCGGGCGGACTTGAAAGGCAGAAGTGGTTCATAGCACCAGCAGACGCAAACACCTTTGGGCAAACTTGCCAACACTGTACTTCTAAAGCGTCGGAGCGTCAAGCTGATAGGCTGACAAGTGCTGGGTACCCCTAGCCCCTCCTATTTCAGTGGCAGAGAGCCTGCTGATGAAAATGCACCATCGCCCACAATGTTGTGATGCCAGCGCACTTCGCAGGCAGAAGGAAGCCGTGATACCTTATGTGCACAAGCTTTCGCACTACTTGAAAAAAGGTGACACAGTGGTATGACGTCAAAGTTGTATTCTGAGCAGCAAGCGGGCTGTCTAAGCTCTGCAGAATGGCTGACCCGGAGGTAAAGACGCTGCAGGTCTTTGGCACAAAGCACAGGCGGCCCTTTGTTGATTGCGCAGAAGGGTTGGTTTACGAAATTCCTGTAAAGTGCGCAAAATTTACGTTGGCCAAACTGGGAGATGCGTTAGCAATAGGCTAAGGGAGCATACAAACATTGTATGAAACGCGCGTGATGGAAACGATTTTGAAGGTTTCTTAGCTAGTCATTGAATAACCTGCCAGGATTGCTCACCCGACGGAAACAACACTGCCGTCATTAGGAAGAACGAAACGCGGATTACCCATGAATTATCGAAGCAGAACGCGTTGAATGTCTGCGGGAGGGCTGTGTAAGCGTAGTTTCAATACAACTTACTTATAGTGAGATGGCGTATCTACTCATGTGCACTGGATGAGCTCTGCATCGGACAGTATACGTGCATTTTTCCAATAAATGTTGTTGAAAGTACAGCGCTCGTCGTCGTCGTTCGTGTTCCTTCCGACCGCTGTGTTTTATTGCGTTGTAGTGTTGCACAAGAGATAGAAGATGGCGCTATGTTAATGATGGTAGGTCCATTCTCGTCAATTTCCCATAGGGTAGGTGCTTTCTCAAGCGACTATGTACTTCGTTCCGCTGAGCAAGTGGCCGAAAGCGCGCCTGTACACAATTTTCCGGTTGATACTCGAGATTAGCTGTTCTCTGCCTCGAACCGAAACAGCGGATACTCGACAAAGGTTGTCGTGGGTTTATGTGGGCCCAGGGGCCTTTAGAGAGCCTTTAAGGGGCCACTTTTCGAGATGAGTACCCAAGAACAGCCGAGCGCCGGGTTAGTGTACGTCCCCTGTCCCTTAAAAAAAACAGAAAAAAAAGCGTGTGCACTGTAAGTGTAAAAAGCGTGTGCACCTGCCGCTTTGTAACGGACGCTGAATCATGTAACCACCGTTGCGGTCACCCCTGTGCTGCCGAGGACCGGTTATTTTGAGCACTGTATAACCATTGAGCCTGGAGATTCGGTCATCGGTTACCTGCGCTTTTCTGCCTGAAAATGCAAAACTGAAGCATATGAAAGATTGTTTATGAACTATTTACACATATATTGATTGGCTGCCCGTCTTTCAGAACGTTGTATCGAGTACAAATGAAGGAGTAATAGTTAAAAAAAACACCATTTAACCTAGGGAGAAACTTGGCCGTGATATAATGCTTAGATGGAATATTACGGAACAATTCATTCATTTGAAAAAAAGGCATGGCTGAAATTTTTTCACGAAAAATAACTTGGACAACGTTAATCTCTTATACTCCTAATTCTTGCCTTTTCAGCGAAAGAGCACTGACGGGCAGCTATGAATTGGATATGCAGTTATTTCTCATGCATCGCAGTATGGTTCGTCATTTGCTATTGTCAAAGTAAGCGACATACTTCCAGTATAAGCATGAAATTATGTTCTCTGGAGACGGTCATCCAATAGCGCACCACCCTAGCCAAAAGCATGGGTGTGCCCCAGCTGGTCAACACGCAGACTTCCACGAAAACAAAAAAGTGTTTTTCTACTGGAACCAGACGGATGGCTTGTCACTCCTTTTCGAGTCGCATGTACATTGGAACCTGTTTTCAGCATCTTTGCGTTAACTTTCATTCAGCGCAGGCGGAGGCCCGTGTAATTCAGAAGCAACAATACATTAATTACTGGGCGTACTAAGGCAGATGAAGGGCAAAAGACACGGACGTTGCAGTGACTGAGACAGACAAAGCACTACTTCTAACAGGCTTTATTCACCACTCATTGCCACAGCGTATGTGTTAGAAATACGCGCTATCTACATAGCAGACAGAATTCATGGTCTTTTGGGGGCTCGGCGAAGCAGAATCCAATGTACAACATCTCGCACATAAGAAGCAACAACCCGCGACACTAATATAAAAACAACACATGACAACACTATAATGCTATGCTAAACCATAAGCCGAACGCATAAAAACACGCATCTGTATAGCTCAACAACTGGAGATCTTCAGATGAAGCGCTAAGTGATCGTGAAAGCGTAAAATAACAATGACAAGAGTGTGTGAAAAAAAAATCATCTTCATAAACGGCTAAAATGCTCGATAACAATTCATGTAAAACCCCATGAAAAGGAAGGACAGAGATAAGAAAAAGAAAAAACTTGAGATCATGGTGCCCTGCATCACTTAGTGTTGCAGATAACCGAGCTATTTCTCGAGAGAGACATAACGAGCGTTAAAGCAATTAGTGCCTTATCATTCAGTTAATTACACCTGAAGAATTTATTTGATGTCATTATTCCACCTCGTGACGTTCAAAATCTGAACTACCAGGTCATGCTCTCGCGGTAAAGCTGGTACGCGTGGTACGCCCTTTTTTTAGCTATGGTGACCCCTGTTTCATGCCGTCGCTTATGACTGATGCGACCGCGGTGATGGTATTTGTCATAAGCGAAGGCATAAAACAGGGGTCATCATAGCTCAAAAAATGGCGTACTACGCGTACCAGGTTTACCGCGTGAGCATAACCTGGTAGATCAGATCTTGGTTGTCAGTGGTCGTATTGGTCGCGTTGTTGCCACGTGTTGTTTTATATTGATGCCACGGGCTGTTGCCTTTTATGTGGCCGTTCGTGCCCTCAAGACCCCACAGAGTTAGCTAGCGATGTCAGTTGGACTGGATTCTCATGGGCAGTGGCATGCGCAGTGGCTAGGACTAGCGCACGCTTATATAAAGGCTTTAGTACGCAACAAAGTAAGTAGCCCTGTAGTAAGACTGAAAACTGGGCAAGTTAGTATGTATCCGTATTTAAACTTTTTTTCTTTTGTGCGCGCTAAAGAAGTTTAAATATGGATAAGTAGCCCTTTCCCACTGCAATTCTGTTCATGACGGAAAAAGCGCATCTGGCACGAAAACTCACAAAGAAAACACGGCACGGAGCGCTTACTAGGAACTGAAAATTTTTATTAGGAAAGAACATTCCTATATATGCATCAGACAAATGCACATCACCATAAACCATGCTTATCATCGCAAAGCAGGGTGGACCACCAATAGAACGCTAAAAAAGAAAAGATTGCATACATCTGGGAAGAACGTGTTAAACCAGCGAATAACAAGAAAGGCACTCAGTTATGTTTCATCCAAAAAAGTCACAGTTTCGCCGCAAGGGCGAAGCAATGAATGCGATGGCAACAAATTGGCATTTCACGCGAAGAACGGCGAGCAGATCTAAACTTGGAGCGCATTGCTCAAGCTTGAACCACGCACGAAACATACGCACATGTATACGCAGGACGAGCGCGAACTAACAAGTGCAACAGCTGTTACTTCCCTGAGTTTGAACAGCTCATTTCTTTCGGAAAAAGGGGCCTCTGCAGCGAGTGAAGTGACCTTTGTGCGTTCTGGAACCTAAACGCACTCTTTCCGGCGAAAGCACACGACGTAAAACTTCCCTCAGCTGCAGCGAGCGAAATGACCTCTGTAACCTAAACGCAATCTTTCCGGCGAAAGCACACGACGTAAAACCGCCCCCATCCCCCTTCCGAAGATAAGCGCGCGGCAACGGGCACGGGCGACTACACCGCGAGGGCAAAGGGCAGGTAAGGAGCCAATGCATCGCAGCGAGTGGCGCCCAGCGCGCACTTTGCGCCATCTCGCTGGTAAGGCAGAAAAGACGCTGATATTCCCCCGAGATCGGTGTGCTGCCAGCGGTAAATGGTGTATATAAATAGCTCGCCGTTAGCATGCTGAAGGACGTGCGAGTCTGTGGCCTAGCAGATAGCGCTGTGGAGCAGAGGTCACCCGTTCAATTCCGCGCATTTTTCTTCGTGGCTGATATATATATATAAAAACAGCCGAGAGTGTCCATATAATTGCTATCGCAATAAAATAATTCATCTATAACATCTGCAAAGAATGCAATCGACTGCCTTGTTTTTACCCAGGTGATCACTCCAAAATTCCCCCTGGGAGATCAAATCAATATGGACCATGTGAGAAAGGTAATGTTTAAAACTATCATGGCACTATGAGTCCCGCTTTCTGAAAACAGTTTACTTCCTTTGCGTTACCATAACACTTTTAGAAGGGTCATGAACCGCCCCTATGCCTTGGTGTAACAACCCCACCCTGTGAAACGAGATAATGCTACGAACAGGTTAGGAAATCTTGCCGTCAAGCGCAGCAAGGCAAGTTTAGAAGCGGAGCGCGAAGTTGCCTTTTGCTCAGGCACACTCGTTTTGGGTGGAGCCCTGTGCTCACTCTCTTCGGAGCTGCAGGCGTCTGCCATTAGACGTCGAATAACGGTGAGCCCTTCGTTAGCCAATGGCCGACGTAAATTAAGAGGGGCGTAGGGATAAGATGCGCATGATGTCAAGTGGTGCCGCCGCGTGCCTGAGCCGCGCTCCGCCGTCTGCTAACATTACGTAGCAAGCACACTCGCGCGCGCATAATTCACGACGGGAGGAACAACCGCATTTCATTCTGCGCGTTGAATGTTATCACCCGCGCTGACGTTACCTGTTCCCCCGTGCCATCCCTTCCTCTATAGTTTCCCCTGCGCTGGTGGAGACGAGAGAAGAAAGTGCTTAGAGCATGCGACAAATCCCTGTAACTCCGCTCATTTTTGGCGCATTCAAGAAACTTTCGCGCCTAACAATCGTGTGGCAACAAACTCCGATACTGAGGACATGCGATGAATAGGTACCATGAAAGGTGGTTCAGGACCCCCTTTTAGGCAAAGCTTTTTTTGGGAAACATGGCGTACATTACTGCACGCCGTATTTATAGCTATATCAAAAATGTCAAATTATAGTTATATATCAAAAACATGTTTAAAATGTTACTGGAGTATTGTTGCACCATATATAAATTAAGCATTAGCTTTTAACATTGGGCACCATTACAAGTGCAATACATTATATAGGAGTGGACGAGCACCTGTCCAGAAGAAAATATCAGTAGAATATCATAGTACTCAGCTACCTGCACCATAAGGCTCCTATTCACCTAGCTTCAAAAGTACGGTAGCATTTAACGTGCATCTGTGGCGTCCCCGACATGGGTCTAGCCAGGAGTTGGATGTATAGACACCACATCCTCTTTCGTCCGGACCAAATAAATGTCTTTTTTTCTCTCTCTCTCACAAAGTGCACGTACCGCTGTGCTAAATAGGAAAATTTCTACATGCCGTATTTCCTACATGAGCAGGTCATTTCATCCGCAACTAGGAGTATTCAAGTTTTATTACTGCTAATTGAACAGCGCAGCAAAAAAAAAAAAAAAAAAAAATTAGGAGACTTTCTCCAATCGTAGTAATGGAGGCAAGCAAGGCTCGGCGAGCGTGTACCTGACATACTGCTTCCGTTTCTTTCTTTCCTTTTTATTTCTTTCTTTCCTTCTTTCTTTCTTTCTTTCTTTATTTCTTTCTTTCCTGCTTTCCTCGTTTCTTTCGCATTACGCAATGAACCGTGTAAACGTAAGACTTCAGATTTACTACAGGTAGTGACCGTGCCCTCCATGGAGGCTTATTTTCGTTTGCTCGCGTGTTCGCACACGAAATGTACAAAAGGACGAGTGGGAGGAGGAAACCGGGACCGGCGGATGGCCGTTTCACCGCTGGGTTGCACCATCGGCTACTTCTCGGTGCTTGGCCCGTGCTGCTGGTGAGCACGTAACCGACGCGCTGCCGTTGCGCTGCTCTCACTATTTTGCTAGCATCACTACTGCATCACTATGCACAGCGGTGGGCCAACGAACGGCGACGTGTCAACGACGCGGCAAAGGCGGTGACAATTCTTCCGTGAGTGCAACTCAGTGGTGGCATGGCCGCCAGCCATTCCGGTTTCCTCCTCGCACTCGTAGTTTTCTTCTACGCAAAGAAACACCATTGCCGGTTCTTCGCTTTCTTGGGGACACTGGACTGGACAACCGGTTACAGAAGCCACCCGCGGCGTCCTTGGTCACGGACGCCATTTCTGTTCTCCTTCTCCTCTCTTCTTCAGAACGTTAATGCCCTCTCCCCATTCTACTACAGGCGCTGAGCCGCGCTCCAAACCAGGGCTGCAGAAGTTGCGCCTTTTTCTCTCCTCAACCTCTCCTCCTCGTCAACGGCACTGTGCTCTCTGGAGCACAGTTTTAGGGATGAATCGGCATGGCGTTTGTCAGCCTCGAGAACTTCCCACCGAAAGGATCATCACGCGATCATGAAAACGCGGGTTAGGAATTCGATTTTCCCAAAGTGAGAATTTCCGTGAAAAGTGAACTTTCTTATATCTACAGTTCACGTATTCGAGCGAATTGATTTTAGTTCACCAACACGAAATCAATAAACCGCCCATTGTAACTGTACCACTTCCCAATTGTTTTTTCCCCCAGTAGAACGCATTCGTATATTTGAGTTCACTTTATATCGGAGAAGCATGGACGCGTGGCCTAGAGGTGTAGGCCCTCGCTCTTTGACCGGCAGGACCCGAGTTCACGCCCCAGCCGTGCACTGAATATTTGCTTAGCTTTATTTATTTTAACACGAAAGTGCTTTATGCCGGGGTCCACCAAGATTTGAGTGACGTATTTCCGTCGCGGAAATGACGTCGAAAAAATATACATGATCAGAAGACAAAGAAAAAAAAGTTCCGTCAACGGGAGTCGAACCTACGACCTCTAGGTCCGCGACAAGATATGCCGGGCCCGCTATCCACTGCGCCACGGTCACATACTTTGCAGGCTTTAAAAACAAGCCTTTTATATCTACCACTGTCCTCCCACAGTGCTCTTGCTAAGAGAAGTAATGCATTATGACTGTGAAATGCACGATTAGCTTCTTCAAAGCGTTCTTTCTCCGCGTCCGTCCCATTCGGCGTGTTTCGAGTAGTAAACGTGCAATTTTGCAGACACATTAACACACTGCCAGGTGGCGACCTTACCCCTAGCATCCACACTCATAGCATCCTTCCATACCAAAAATAGCTGTGCGACGCGCGAGTGCGTCGCGTGGCGTCCCTACCCATGTTCCTAGCTCGCCCCGCGAAAAATCGCAGCCGTCCGCCTCGGTGGAACAGTGGCTAAGGTGCTCGGCTGCTGACCCGAAGGTCGCGGGTTCGATCCCGGCCGCGGCGGTCGCATTTCGATGGAGGCGAAATGGTAGAAGCCCGCGTACTGTGCGATGGCAGTGCACGTTAAAGAACACCAGATGGTCAAAATTTCCGGAGCCCTCCACTACGGCGTCTCTCATAATCATATCGTGGTTTTGGGACGTTAAACCCCAGATATTATTATTATTACTATTAAAAATCGCAGCCGGCCAACGGGGAAGACACGACGCGCACTGCGTTTCCCTCTCTGGTAGGGCAGCGTTGTTCAATAACTCTAACATGCCGCGAGTAGGCGACCTTAGCCAAAGTTCGGCGCCGAATCATTGACGCTCTTCTGGCTGTCACACCGCTTTCAATGACTCCGCTCTCACCGTACAGCTACCACAAGCATCTATGACCACAAGGGTTTTTTTAATCATTCATCATAGACGTTAGTCGTCGGGATACAGATGTGCCATCAAGCGTCAACGTAGATGCATCCACGTTAAAGGGTGCTATAACTGTTAACACACCAATAGACATTGTGCAAGCTCTCTTATATCAAAGTGCAGTAAACATTCGACTAATTCTGTAAGGACACGTTTCACTTTCGTGTTATACCGATTCCTATGACGAAGGGATCAACCATGTTTCTTTTTTTCTTTTGTGCATGTCAGCTAGGATGAGGAGGGCTTGTAATATCAGAGATATTTAAGCCGACCGTTAGTGTGTGCAGAGCGAATAGAAATTATCATCATCATGAAAGTGCATGCGCTGTCTTCGTCCTCGTCTTCATCGCCACCGTCCTCTTTTTTCTTCTGGTTCTCGCCCAAAACACGTGCGCCGACTTCACCGGCACGGGGTGCAAAAGCCAGTGGGCGAGATAAAGATTGATTATAGAGAGAGAGAGAACTGGAGAGACCGAAACAAAGAGCAGTCAAGTTAAAGGGACACTAAAGGCAAATAACAGTTTGCGTCAGAGTGAAAGATCAATGTTTGGGAATGTCTAAAACGGCAATATTATTAACAGCAGCTCTACTAATCGAGAATTTAGGGTAAGTGTAGGACACCACATACGCTACTAGTGGGACATTTGTGAAATGATCGCAATGACGTCAGAGCGTCCTACTACAATTAATCAGTGGTAATCAAACCAGCTGCAGTAAGAAAAAAGAACCTTCCGTGCATTACAACACGTTATAAAATGCTGCTTGTCCGTTTCTGTTTGACTCATATGGAAAAAGAACCGCCTGGCGTTATCTTGGGGAATGGCGCGAGTGGTTCAAAAGTTGCATTTTCGCCTGGTTAGGCGGCGGTGCCACCTAGCCACCTAGATTCGAAGTGCCCTTACGCCGTGCGGACCACTGGAATGCGATTTTATTTCAAAATAAGCATTTCCTTCGCACGAAACTAGCACTTCGAGGCTTCTGGACCGCTATTTCGGCAATGAACGTCGACTGAATATTTGCCTTTAGTATCCCTTTAAAGGGAGATCTTCTTGGGGAAGAACCTTTTGGCGAAGCGAGATTGGAACCCACGAACTGACGACCCGAAGGCGAGCGTCTTAATCCCACGGCTACCCACGCACGTTAGCAAAATATAGCACGACGTTTTATAGTATAGTATAGTATAGTGTAGTATAGTATATAGGAAAGGGGAGGAAAAGAGAAGTTTGGGGGGAGGAGGACCAATCAGAGGGTGAGCAGGAGGGAAAGGAGGAGGAGGCGATAACGTCTACAGAGGTAGAAAGAAAGATAGAGAGAAAAACAAGGACAAAGAGTGAAATATGTAAGAAGAAAGTGAAGAAATAAAAATTACACCATCTCCCACTAAAGGGGATGCGAAGCAGCATTGGGGGTGCACACCAACTTTCCGTTTACGTTCACTCGGCCGTCGAAGCCAAGCGTCGGCGTCGAGCTACCGCTTCCGCTACAGAGAGACTTCCGCTACAGAGAGGATTTGGAGACAACTGCAGCTACCGGGAACCAACGGAGCGACCGCACGATTCAAGCGATACTTCCTCGACCGAGCGCACGCGCTGATATGAAATGAGGGAGGGAGAGGAGGGATGGGTTTACAGGCTACAGCGCGGGGGGAGGAGAGGAGAGAAGGCGACCGAACACCTGCGTAACGGAGGAGAGGGGGAGAGAGAGTAGGCGCATGCGCAGTAAGGGTGATCAGGACGCACACCACCGGATTGAACTCCGTTCTAAGCTGCTTCGCATCTAAAAGTAACAGTTTCGCCGCAAGGGCGAAGCAATGAATGCGATAGCAAGAAATTGGAATGTCACCCGAAGTACGGCGAGCAGCTCGATACTTGCAGCTCCTCGTTGAAGCACAAAGACGGACGCTCGAAAAGGACGCACAGGTATACACAGGACAATTGTCAACTAACAAATATCAGAGTTCTTACGCTTTTGTGTTTGAACAACGCGCTGCAAGTGTCGACAACGCAGAACCCGACGCTCTTACATATTTGTTCTTTTAAAGTGCGGTGTGCGGAATGACCGTCTCTTGCCACGCGGTGGCGTCTGACGTAAGGTGCAAGCTGTTCTTTTTTTCGTTCCACATCACGAGTGGGTACAGAAAGGGGCCCGTTTTTCGTGCGCGGCTCAAGAGCAGTTTTCAAACTGAAAGGAAATGTAGGAGCGTTGCTTGATAGAAAACACGCTGAAGCTCCTCCGAGATCTCCATACCACCAGCGGTAAATGGTGTGCATAAATAGCTTGTCATTATTATGCCGATGCATGCATGGGGGATGGCTCAGTGGTCTAACGCACCGCGCTGCGGTGCGAGGGTCACTGGTTCGAATCCCCGGTCGGTTGCCTTGGAATTTTATTTTTTTCTGAGGTATTTTTCTGTGTGCCTTTTTTTTATATATATACATTCATATACATAGCCCTGGCATGACGGCGACTGCAAAAATCAGCCGAGAGTGTCCATATAATTGCTTTCGCAATAAAAGACAATAGGATAGAGAGATACAGATACAGATAGTACGAAACAGATTCCACAAAAATAGAAAAAATTAGCAAGCATAGCCAAGTATAGTATAGAAGAGCAAGGTGCAGGAAAGAGATAGGGGAGATAATGAAAGCCTAGCTAAGCGATGCCCGGCTAGCTGCCCAACAACTCTGCTGTGAACAAGCCTTACGCAACTTAGTGAAAGTTGCGCCAATTTTTCGGAACACAATGACTTGCTTCACGGGTCACTTAATACAAGCTTCACTTGAATACAAAACTTGCGTAAGATGCTCGTGCCAGACAAAACAGCATAATGTCTGTCATTATAAGAAATATACACCTGGGAAGCCAAACAGTGCTATTAAAGATGTAATTTTTTAACACTAGCCACAAGCAGTTTTTTTTAGATTGTACAAATAAAATACAAAACGAAACACTCTCTCTTCTAAACGCAGATGCTGAACCAAACAAAAAGTCTCATCTTATATATGGGCCAGAATGGCATATTACAACTCAACCAGCGTATTTGCTGGGTGTCTCGTTATCGTGAAATGATGCGGCCTGGAGTCAGACACACTCTGTCGTTTTATCAGAAGGGCACTGCAGTAAGTATATGACAAACATTTCTGTAACACGGGTTGCGTCTTTCCTCCCTGTGTTCTTTAGCAGGAAAAAGAAAACTAATAATACAATAGAATATTGGCGCCCCACCTAAGCGACTCATATTACAATACCAGTGCCTAGGCATAATGAAGAAAGGTTGAGGGCATATCCTATCACCCAAGCCACTCTGTAGCTGAAGGTGGCGCAGTTATAAACTCAAAACAAAGCAACGTTTTCAGAATGAAATACTAGCATATAAAGCAAATTCTGGTATGTTCCTACGACATCAAACAAGCTGCATGCCAAGTACCTTTAGATGTCTTAAAATACCGAGTGAATCGGAAAATTCGATCGCATCTTTCAGAGAATTTTGAGAGAAGATCTATTTCCAAGCACCTGTCAGTATGAAGCACGTGCTGAAATATATTTCTAACAATGTAAGTAAGCGTTGCTAGATAGGTAATGTTAGTTTGATGATTTATTTTGGTAGCTCAATAACAGTGCCATCTGTAAGATATATTTTCTTTTTTCCTGTGCAGATTAGAAAAAAAATCAGTTTCACCGCTAGGGCGAAGCAATGAATGCGATAGCAATAAATTGGAATTTGATGCTAAGCGAAGCTAGCAGCTAACTATTTTGGATCCCATCTCGCGTAACTCAGTATAACGCTGGTTTAAGGGACTACGGCCGCTCCAAGGACCAAAACGGTTTTTGTGCTCTCAGTTATCTAAACGCGAAGTAAGCGTGGATAGCACAGCAAGTTGACGAGTTATCTCCTGGTGACTGTACAGGCCTTGCACGCGGTGCGATGTTATCGCATGCACCCTTCGGGCTACAGAGATGGCTGGCTCGTTTCATCGCTGCTTCAACCGCGTTCGTTCCCAGCGCCGACGTTCTTTTACTCTCGTATATGATGTGCGGGGCGATGCTATAGATTTCGAGTTTATACAGGACATGCTGGCGACGGCCACGGCAAAAACCCGACGAAAGTGTTCATATAATTGCTGTCACAATAGATGTTATATTTGACAAACCTAAATATGTTATCGAAATCATAATGAAAGGGACTGCCACCTGTACCTATGCACTTAGGCGCGAGTGGCAGTCCAAGAGACACTTAACAAAAGTGCCAGAAGCACCTCTGAACTTTTGTTCTCTGTGTTAGTACTTGTGTAGAATAATTGTCCTACCTATCATTATGTACTTTTTTCAATCTAGTTCGATCAAATTATTAGTTATGAAACCCAACTACCACAGAACTTAAAATGAAAAAAAAAATATATCTGTTATTTTCTCATTAAAGTACCCTTAAGACCTGAGGTGGCATGACATAGGAGAGTTACAATATAATAAATCGGCTATAGTTACAGTACACACACTCAAACTAGTATAACCAATAACACAATAAAGAAAAAAGTATTACATGCATTCTAACTGGTAGTTCAGCAGCGCAGCACATATTCAGTGTGAACAAGAAATAATGACAAATACAAATGTATATGCATATAGACATACAGATACTCGTATACATACATCAATCTCTCTATATACTGGCCGGGAGTCCCCGGTAACTTGGATCAAGATTAAAAAAAACAAACATGTGCTCTAGGAAAGTCGTACCTGTTGTATATTAGTGATTGTCGTGTGTACGTACAACACGTATTTTTTTATTGAGTAAGCACTGATTATTATTTAACTTTATTTAGCCAAGTTTTTTATTCTCACTCTATTCAGTAAAATATTCACTTTTTGTTGTACTTCACCTGAAATAACGCCAGAATCAAGCATATATTTTTTGCAGAAATCTGCCCGGGTCTTTTTATCAAGAAATAAAAAAACCGCGCGAAACACGCCAAATATGAAATAAACGCGCGGTCGAGCGCCGCTGCTCAAGCGATTCCAAGCGTTCTGTCATTGATACACGGCTGCGTTCTTTCAGATTGTACAGGGCTTCACGCTCTTAGATGGACGCGCACGAAAACACGCTGCTGACCCGTCCATCATTGAGCGTGAAACTCTGCAACACAGCCGCTAAAATAAATAAATAAAAAAGACTGGTTATATGAAACATATGCGACTGTTCAAGATGAATGTGCGTGCAAAATTTGTACATATATTTAGCGGCAGATCTATATATTTAGCGGCGCTTGTATTCTCGTGGTTTGCGCATCGTGCAGACGCCATCCGCGTTCCAGCGCTCATAACGCTCATTTATCCTCCCGCGTGACATGGAGACGCCACAGCTGGCACCGTGCCAGGGAGCTTCAACGGCCTGAAGAGCTTCGCTCCTAAAATATCCACGAAGTGAATGATGATGAGTAGGCGAAGCACGGGGATAGTTTGGTAACCGTGAACCGATTCGCATACACTGATATGTTTCGACTGTAACAACCGTTTCCTAACGACCATGACAGCGGACAGTGAGCTTCGAGGACAAAGTTAGGTCCGAAGGTCCATAATGGCTACGTTGAAATGGCCGACTAATATGAAGGGTTTGTGCTTCTAGGCGTTTGATATTGTTCTGTCACAATTATGATACATATTAGTGTAATGTTCAAACCCTTTTTGTCATATGCGTTGATTGATGGGTGCTTAAATGTCGGTGTTTTTATGGTATTGTGGTCTTTTATTTTGTTCTGGTTAACAGTATTTAATTTTGTTCTTGTGAACCTTTTTCTTCGGTCACATGCTTTGATTGATGGGTGCTTAAATATCGGTGTCTGTACCGCGTTGGGGCCTTTCATTTTGTTCTGGTTGTACACATAAATTCGGTTTTTTTACACAGATGTGTTTGTTTTACGTTGTGCAGGTCATTTTCGGTTTTGTGTAGTGTGACGGACGCGGATGCCAACAAGGCTATGGCCTAAGGAGCTTGGCCCCTAAAAAAAGAGCGAACGCGGAAAATGCAGGGAAGACACCATGCTGCACTCCAAACAGAACGTTTTATTGGGTTTTAACTCTTGGGTTTGAACGCGGTCTTTCACGGAAGGGCTGTGTAGGCCGACGTCCACTCCGCAAAATCCTTCTGCGTTCCACGTCGTTCCACTGACCGCGCTTTCCTTTCTCAGCAACTTCTCCACGCAGGTGATAGACAGCTTCTTTTCTTGACTTCTGGTACTCGTTTTGTGAATCCTGTTTGCTGTTAGATATGGCAGGAGCAGGCGCAATACGAACAAATAGTCTTTCAATGAAGGGACGTGTAGCTTGTACGCTGGATAAGATAGAAATATGGTTGGTACGGCTCTCGGTCACAGCACCTTTGCCCTTCAACCCGAACTTGAAGTTGTCCTCCTTGAAGTGAACTGAACAGATGACTGCCCTTGTGTTGGGTGCGCACTTGCTGCCTATGTGGTCGCCCTGTCGTGAAATGTTTCGTAGCGAGGCATCCTGGTGTTGTTTCTTTGATGGGAGCTCGTGGAGGGAAATATCCGAGTTCTTCGCAGTTGCTGATCTGCACCGCGGCACACAACAGCTCTTGGGTATCGCCGTAATTGTGAAATGTCCGATAGCATTAAGCACTCACTGAGAGAGCCAGCGCTACGAAAAACACCTTTTCTACCTTGTAAGCAAGTGTACGGCTGCTCCTTTCCAGTAAAAACATTTGCTTGCTCTCGCCCAAACCAACGACCCTAGCGTTCGCTTACTAGCGGCCGTGGTATACCAATGTGTAGCGCCCCCCGCAGTAGCGTCTCAAAACTCTCCATGTGACGCGTTCCCCCAACGAAAACGCATCCATTCGGCAGGCCGCACCTTTTTTTTGTATTGCGATAGCAATTATATGGACAGCTTCGACGGGTTTTTGCCGTCGCCGTTGCCGTCGCCGCCGCCGTCCTGCCACGTATGAAGTCCAATTTGATAAAAGCCTCCTGCGCATCGTACGTTCTACCAGCGGGTAACAAAGCTCGAGCGGCAGCGATGAACGCAGCTGAAGCGGAGATCAAACGAGCCGGCCCATCTCCGTCGTTCCGAGGCGCATGCGATAAGATCCCCCCAAACTGTTCGACCGACAGGCCCCGCCCGTCGTTCGCGAGCCTGAAGAGACGCGATGGGGGGGGGGGGTCCCTCGAGCGAGCTTCGATTTTACGAGCGCGGTTGTCGCTGGCGCGCGCGTTATCTCCCTATCTCGGCAGCCGACAGCGGGCGGCCGTTATACCCTTCTACGTGCTGCGCTCTCAACGCGAAAATAATGTGGTGTGAAGAGTGTCCTGGAGCGGCCGTATTATCTTAAACCAGCGTTTTCTAGAGTTGCGTGAGATCGGATCCAAAAGATTTAGCTGCTAGCCTCACTTCGTATAACATTACAATATGTTGCTATCGCATTCATTGCTTCGCCCTTGTGGTGAAACTGTGACTTTTTTATTGAGCGGTCGTGTCTGTACAATGCGGTTATGAACGAACAGGGCCGTATATCAACTAAAGAACGCTTTAGGGTCTGTAGGGTCTGTAGTTGGTGACAAATGACAGATCTCCGGATTTAAAGACTGGCATTATTTTAGAAATCTTCCGTCCTTTCGGGACGAATCCTCACTGAATTGATTGTTGGAAGATATAACTGTTTTACTTAACATTAGCAATTTCGGACAAAAACCACCTGGTCCAAGAGCCGAGCTGTTAGAAATACGATCAATAGCAGCTTCGATTCCATCTTCAGTCACCGTGATGTGATGTATGATGGAGGTAACAGAACCGAGGGTAATGCTTCAGGAGTATGAAAATCACGTTTATAAAAACAGAGCAAAAGGAGAAATTGGACGCAGCAGCAATTTCGGAAGGCGGATGGCACTCGTTCTCTTGCAGTGAATGATATGAAGCATGGAGAACACGGCTTGTTGTTTTGCGTAAATGTGACTGCGCATGGTAAGCCTTCCAGGCGTCGTCAGATTGCAAAATTCTAAGATTTGAATAACAACACGTCTTTCTTGTTAATGCAGCGTTTCACGTGGAAGGTAAACCATGCGCTCTCAATATCAATATCTGTATTTTTAGAGTGTATTTTTGTTTGACTTTCATTAGCTTGTTAAAGACGATCATGTAGTTTTCATTGCTGTCGTGATGTTGCATGCCGTTTCAAAATTCTACGCAAAAGGACGAGAGCACGCTGTTGATTATTTCAACAGTTGCGCACGCATAATCATAAATTATTTTCTTGTCTTGCATGTTTTTCTGCGCGTTAGCCCTTATTCACAATGGATGCCCTTCTGGTCACTGATGTAATCTTAAACATGAACAGACGTGTTTGGCGGTTCGGTGGTAAGCAAAAGATGCAAGGCAGCATACGCCTTGTTGGCATGAGAACTATTTGGCTGAATCTGACAGACAAAATCACGTCAAGGAAATCCTTGCATTCAGCTTTCCTTGCAGCACTCTCGGTTGTGCCCGTCCTGCAGTCAATTCTAGGGTAGTTGAAGTCACCGGGGAGTATCGCAGGAGAGCCAGGATACCTGCCATATACGAGGCTCAAAGATTCGTTTAGGCAATTAACGAACGTTTCTTTGGTTAGGCGGACGGTTACAAACCACAACGGCAGAAAGTTACACATCCAAGCTGGACCAATACCCACAAAATTTGAATAGAATAGCCGGTATATCAGATATAATCTAAAAATATCAGATAGTCATCGCCATATCCGCCGTAAATTGGACTTTGTGTCTGGATTCTCTTATTTCTAAAGTGCATCAGTTATGCATCTCAAACTCCGGCGTGTAGTACAAAATAGTCCCCTTGAAAGGCATTTTTCGACGAACGAACACATCTATGAGATCACCAGTTTAACACTTGTCAGTGGCGTGGCATTGTTATATAATATATACGATGATATAAATGTCTATGAAGGACCATTGCGCCATGTACTTGTGTGGATTAATTTAAGTTACAGACCACCAGCTAACTGGCCCAGCAATGTTTCCTCTTGTAAGTAACATTAAAAAGAGCTTTTGCATTGAAGCAATAATCAGTGAGAATACATTATTTTATAAACGACTTAAGAGTAGAAGGAAATTTTTTTTCGCTACATATATTTCTTTAGATTAATTTTAATTAAGCAATTGTTAAGGTTCAACATTTTATTTCCAGGATCCTCTTAAAACTGGAGCCTGGTATGAAAGGTACGTGAAAAACAATTTACTTTCACACTGTAGTAGATGTCTTTCGAAGAAAGAGAGGGAGAGAAAGAATATAGGTAGAAGCAGAGAAACCACCTAATAATTATAACTGTGGGGTTAACGGTCCAAAACCGCGATATGATAATGAGAGACGCCGTAGAGTGGAGGGCTCCGGGCATTTCGACCACGTCGGGTTATTTTACACGCACCTAAACTTAGGTACATGGGGCTCAAGCATTTTCGCCCCCCATGGACACCACGTCCTCATCTTGCCTTCTGTGCAATGCTCCTAGTCTAACAAGGAAATCTTGCTGGACGCTTGAGCTTCGTTTTCAAGGGTAGAACGGTATAGCGTAATCAGGCGCCCTTGCGCATCGTCTTCTGAATTAGTAGCCTGACTTCTGTTCTGGGTGGATGTCTGAACCATGCCGCAAGAAAACAAACGTCCGTGCTCATAACATTTGCCGTGTAATGCAATCCGAGAACGTATTAAGGTAACCAACTCCTGCGCTCATGCATACACTACCACGCTGCGCTTCAACAACGCGGGAGGCAGAGGTTCGTAGCTTGAGCCGCGAGCGCGCGCAGGCGTTCTACGTCCGGCTGGACTCTGTCTCGCTCCACCAAGGCACGACATTCGCCCGTCGACATCGCTGCCTTGCGGCCACGCTTACTGCAGAAATTTGAATAATCGGTGCTATCGCACCCGAAGTAGACGTCGGCGAAACAACGTTGGTGCATGTGGAGGATGCACTACTCCGACAAAGAGCCGTCACACACTAACGCGAAGCTAAAGGCAAAGAGCATAACTACATCGGCGACTCTCCGATGCTAGCGCGGTCAATGTTTTTCACTGCTATCGAGACGCAGCTAAAGCATGACCTCTGAGACTAATCGTTCGCTATCAGCGCTAATAAGTGTCGTGCCGCATTACTTCTCTTTCCCGCTCAGAGGCGGTGACACCGACCCGCCCCGCCAACAGAGAGCACCGTGCGAGAGAGAATGTGTGAGAGATATAAGGCGCGTTTGTAGAGAGCCTTGCAACTGATTCGAATGCTCAGTCGGCAAGAAACCGGGCGCCCTTCGTAGCGGGCCATGAGTCAGAGGTTCGATTCCCGGCGGGGGAACATTTTCATAATGATTTTTTTTCTCATTTGGTAGCGTTAATTATATAAACGTCATATCCGTAACGGATATGCTTGGTGGACCCCGGCATAAAACACTTTCGTGTTAAAAAATCCACGCATATCCACGAAGTGAATGCTGATGATGGGGCGAAGCAGCGTGCACCGGGTCGTGAATTATCTCACCGCCGCCAGGGACATGGCAGCGGGGACACTGCGCAGAGCGCGCGCCTTTATCAGCGACCCCTGGCGGAATTGTGAGCCTCCACCTCCGGTAGAGAACGCGTCCCATTTAGCCGCCGCTTGCGGCGCCTTTAACTGCGGCGTAGGTGGTTGCTCTTGTAGCTGCCGCTTTGCCTCATTTATGGTGTTGTGGCCTTCTATTTTGTTCTGGTTAACAGCGTTTTATTTGGTTCATGCTAACCTTTTGTTCTGTCATATGCTTTGTTTGATGGGTGATTAAATGTCGATGTTTTTACGGTATTGTCTGATTTTATTTGTTTGTTCTAGTTAAGAGCTCTTTGATAATCTTTATGTTAATCTTCCATGAACGACTCGTAAGGTTTCGTGCTGAGGGCTTGTATGTTTAATATTTTTCATGTAGATTCTTGGTTTTATCTGGTATAACGAAAAGTAAGGCTCCGTGCTGGAGGCTTGTATAATCTTTTATTGCGATAGCAATTATATGGACAGTCTCGACGGGTTTCTGCCATCGCCGTTGCCGTCAATCGCTTATAAAGTCCAAATTGATAAGATCCCCCAGCGCATCGTACGTTCTACCCGCGGGTAATAGCGCATGAGCGGGAGCGACGAACCCGGCTGACGCGGAGATCAAACGAACCGGCCCATCTCCGTCGCTTCGACAAGCATGCGATACAATCCCCTCGCATGTTAGACCAGCCGTCGAATGCTCAAGCAGAGAGGAAACGCCTCGTACGTCTTTCGCGAGCGTGAAAAGACGCGACAGGGTGGGTGGGGGGGTTCCTCAAGTGACTTTTGCTTTTACGAGCGCGGTCGTCGCTGGCGCGCTCGTTATCTCGATATCTTCGGTATACCCTTCTACGTGCTGCGCTCTCAAAGCGAAGAGAATGTGTGAAAAGTCCCTGGAGCGGCCGTATTCTCTTAAACCAGCGTTTTGTAGCGTTGCGTGAGATCGGATCCAGAAGAGTTAGCTGCCTGTATCACTTCGTATAACATTACAATTTGTTGCTATCGCATTCATTGCTTCACCCTTAGCGGTGAAACTGTGACTTTTTTATGCAGACTCTTGGTTTCATCTAGTATAACTACGTTGTAAATATGTTTTTTTTTCCTTAATGAATATTTCAGCTACTAGTAGTGCGTCGTCCTGTGTCCCCCCTTTTCCTTGTGTGCAGTGTTCTTGTGTTCGCGCCCCCCCTCAGTTATCAGGGACTACACTATAATTCTTTCACGTGCGAATCGGCGAAGGGCCCACTACTCGTCCAAGGCAGCACGCGAACATACGCAGCTCCATATTTTCTTGGTCCTTTTGCTGCAGCTTCTGCTGATGATGATTTATTTTTGTCCGTGCGTTTTGTAATGGGAGGGCATTAAAAATATCTTGTCGTCGCACAATTCACATGTTCTGACATCTAGCGCGTGTCTGCGCTTCTGCCACGCAATATTACATGCTTTAACCGGACCTCTCCCACGAAATGACAGATATAGTGATTTTTCCCAAAGAAAGGTTCAAGCAATGGCATGAGTCTGCGGTGGAACACATGCTTTCAATAGAGAAGGCCTAGCTTTGATTATCAGTGCCATCGAGTATTTTTATTATTTATTTTATTTGCATCTTTCTCACTTTTTCGCTCACAGACAACTCAGATTTCTCGCCCCCAACAAAGCCAACACTTGCGCCGACGCATACACCGGAATTTCTGCGGAACAAGCTCTTTCACGTTATCGCGCTGAAAAGCCGCAGTGGCGCACTGGGAGTGCAGATGTAAATTCATTATTCAAGCTACAAGTACATAAATAGGTTGCTCTCCAACCGGGGCGCATATATGCAGTTATAGGCTTACATGACCGCCTAAGGTCCCAATGTTGGTATTCATTCCACACCATAAATGTGTTCAGCACACGACGCATAGGTGCCCATGAATTTCGACCAAATGCACGAACTTATCGTGTGTATCGGAGCACCGTTACTTTTTGGTCGCGATGGTGCTGACGATGGCGTTATACTCGCTATGGTACACACTGACTGGCACGGGTCAACGTTGGGTACACTCTCGGCCAGAGTAATTTTTGAAATTGAGCAGTATAGTAGTTGCGTCTCTTTACCGCGCTTCCCGCACTCCCTCTCAAGTTAACCATCTTCCCGCTGCTTCGTATCCGCATCTGGTTCCCTTTAGCGGGAGATGGGGAAGCTTTTTTTATAACAAGTGCTTTTCCACTTTTTCGACTGCTGCGGTCGCTACTTTAATGTTCCTGGCACCCATTAACAAGGTATGTCGCCCTCTTCGTGCTTTTATCTCAGCGCCTTGACCATCGTCTGAACCTGCAGGCGTAGTCCCAGTGCGCAGTCAAGTGCGGCGGATGCCGCCACAACGTTGCGCTGCCTTGCTGCGTTCGTGACAACGTCCGAGTTGTGAAACATCCCCGCCTCGTCCCAAAGATCGTATATCAAACGGTAAGGAAACTACCCTGCAAGAGCTTCGTTGACATGAGATCCAGCGCTGACAAAATGGAACAGCGTTCCTGAATCCCGCAGCACTTGCGCCAAGAGACGATGCTACTGGCGCTGAAACTCCAGCACTTGAGGTGGCGTCTTGAGTGGTGTCTGATGTAGCATCCAAACGACCGCGCCAAATGCTTACAGACTCTGCTTTCGAGGGGCATTATCCTGGGTCGCCTACAAAGCCTTCGTACAAGCCTGTCATCAAGCCACGTTCCAGCTTCAATATGGGCGCATTGCCCAATCATGTCATTCAATCAGCTGTGGACGCTTGCCTCAGCGGTTCTAATGATTTGGTCCGCACAAAACCGCTAATATCATCTGTTTATCGGTACATTCTCAAGAACAACTTGCAAAGCTCATGCCGCTTCAGGAGATGCTTGTGTCGGAAGACGCCGTCATTCCAATGCATGTGTGTTTGGCATCTGGCCCCGATTTCGGATGCTACGTTTTCTACAGCGTTCATTACAACGAATAAACTCGAAAACTATGGCGGAAACTCTAAAACGATAAAGTTATGTTTGGGCATACATTTCTGGGCATTGCTGCTTCAAGAAAGCAACGCTCTGCCCGACTTGTAAGGCATGTAACGTACTCTTCTCAGTCCATCATGGACCGCAAGCGGGGCATCTAGTGGCTCCACGCAGTAGCGTACCGGTTGGTGTCTCACTCCAAAGGCTCCACGAGCACGACCCCGCAGGTACGAGATAAGGCGTAAGCTTAAAACTGTTAATTTTATGACCATTTTTCCCGGTAGGGGGAAAAAGGTCTGTAAAAAAGAAACATGGCTGATCACTCTGTCATAGGAATCGGTTTAACACGAAAGTGAAACGTGTCTTCTCAGAAGTACGTGAGCTTTTCTTGTGCATTGTTTGGCCACAAAGGGCGAAGGCATAGCAGCAAATTGTAACGTCACGCGAAGAACGGCAAGCACCTCGAAACTCATAGCGCATACCTCAAGCAGAAACGACATGCGAAAACAATACACACAAGATGAACGCTTACTAACTGTCGCGACTCGGCACTTAAAGCACGCTGCTCAAAAAACAAGCAAATCCAAGTACCAGGGGAATCGATGTTACGCGAAGCATGCGGAAGCAAGGTGACTGAGTCGTAATTTCTTTATTGAGCGAAACGTTACGAAATGACGTTAAAGATATGTGCAAATGTTGTATGCACAGACATATGTTGTACAGACGCATATGTTTCTTATAACCAGTTGTTTACAGTTGCGTAACGATGCCAACAGAAACATGCGTATTAGCAACACCAGAAGCGGTAAGCTCACATGTAGCACTTGTGCTTCCGAGGATAGCCTTGGATAATGCTTCGTGGACCAACTACAGTGGATGGTGCTTGAGTATACAATTGATGTTAACCGGGCATGACGCCTGCTTCATAAGAGTACATACGCAATGTTTATAAAATTAGATAGCCCGCACTGCAACCATAACTGACGTTTCATCTACATTACACCTGCATATGGCTATTTTCCAAAGCAGTTCCAAGTCCTGCCGTGGCTCTGTGGTAGAATACTTGATTGCCACGCAGATTGCTTGAGTTCGATTCCAGCTGCGACACTGCTATTTATAATTTGCATTCAACGGGTCAACACTGCCGACGCCAATTTTCTTAGCTTTCTCGCATTTAAATGGCTAATGTCTGTCTTCGCCGTTCCTGGGTAGATATAAATTTTCTAGCACCTGTGGCATATAGCCGCATACCGCGGCCCGTGGTATACGGGTACGTGCCACACGTGTCTCCAGGAAAGGGTTTGACGACTTACGCGACAGGATTTTCACGTTATTCATGTCGTGACCAGCCAGACATATTCGTCAATACCTCTTGCCCTGCCATACAAATTTTGGTCTACCCCAAGTTAAGGAGGAAATTACGAGAGCACCCAGACCTAGGCGGCTAGATAGATGGATAGATAGATAGATAGATAGATAGATAGATAGATAGATAGATAGATAGATAGATAGATATAGATATAGATAGATAGATAGATAGATAGATATACTGAAACGCACAAGTGCTTTCAGTGCGCAAAGAAATGCTTCGGATTTAAAAGGAGGACGCACGAAACGAACGCGCAAGTATACCTACACAGGACGAGTGTGAGCTAACCACTGTCACAGCTTTTAGTTCTTTCTGTATGAGCAACACGCTTTTCGCCAAACGCGGCCGCTGGAGCGAGTGAAGTGACCTCCATGCTGTCTGTAACTTCAACGCAAATTTGCTGTGAAACCACATCACCTGATAAGCACGTGCGCGCGAGTGACTATGCCATGTAAAGGCGCGCTCGCATCGCAACGCGCGGAACGACGACCTTTAAAACACGTCCTTCGCGTCATCTCTCTGTCGATAACGAGAACAAGCCACTCCAAGCTTTGCGTACCGCCCGTGGTTAATGGTGCATATAAGTAGCTCACCATGACTACGCTCCAGGACGTAAGCTCTGCGGCTGAGTCGTTTCGCGCCGCGCGCTTTGGAACGTGGGGTTGGATGTTCGACTCCTGAAGGCAGAACATGTTTTAACACGAAAGTGTTTTATGCCGGGGTTTACCATGGCTCCACTGAGGTATTTCCGTCACGGATGTGACGTTATAAATACAAAGTAACATATTTGAAAGAAAAACTAGAAGGAAAAGTGCCGTCGCCGGGCTTCGAACCTACGACCTTTCGCTCCGGAGCGCGCGGCGCGAAATTACTAGGCCACATAGTGCATGTTCTTCAGCTTACTAACGGAAAGCTGTCTATATACACCATACGTCCTTGGTGGTCCTCAGAGCTCACCGATTTCAGCTCGTTTTTTTCATCACTAACGAGATGGCGCGAATGGCGCGAAGGGCGCCCTTTAAATGTCGTGTGCCCGTGCGTTGCGAGGCGCGCGCGCCTCTTCTGGTCGTGGCTCCTCGTGCGCGCACACTTATCTCTTGATCGGGGCGGTTTGTACGTCTTGTGCTTCCCCCCTAGTTTGCGCTGAAATTATAGACAGCACGAAGGTCACTTCGTTCGCTGCAGCAGCCGCGTTCTTGATAGAATCATACTGCTCACACTCAAAAAAGTAACAACTGCGGCAGTTCGCGCTCGCCCTGTCTATACCTTTGCGTTCGTTTCATGCGTACTTCGTTGTGTTGGAGCAGCGCGCTTTAAGTGTCCTGCTGTGACTGTTGTGAGTACGCGCTCATCCTGTGTATGCTCATTTCGTGCGTTCTTTCCGCTTGATTTGCGCGCTGGAAGTTTCGAGCTGCTTGGTGTTCTTCACGCGACATTACAATTTGTTGCTGTAGTATTCATTCCTTCGCCCTTGCGGAGATACAATGCACAACAAAGGCGGCACTATCTCTGGGAAGACATGTTTCACTTTAGTGTTATACCGATTATTATTGACAGAGGAATAAGCCATGTTCTTTTTCTATTTTTTTTCCTGCAATCTGATTGTGCACATTATACAACGTCATATTCGTTACGGAAATACGCCAGTGGAACCTCGGTGGACCACGACATAAAACACCTTTAATATAACGGCCCATTCCGCGTCGAAAGAGGTAATGACTGCATCAGCAGCAGAAACGACGACCACTACTTTCTCTAGGGCTCCGGTACTGCTTAAATAAGCTCACTAAGCAATGAATCTGCGCTGTTCACTCTAGAATGGTGGAAGAGTGACGCCTCAAATGCTCCCAGTTTAAGGTCCCTATATTTTTGAAAGGTATCGACAACCACACGCGCGCCTCCTGGAGGGGCCGAAGGAGAAACTCAAGCAGACGACACTGGTTCGCCAGCGTGCATTCTGCGTACGCCTGAGGCTGCTCTCAGTGCGCGCTTCCACCGGTTAATTATTGGCATTTGGGGCGTAAGCTGCTCAGAAAACTTCAAACGGCAAGGACAACAAATAACGATCCCGGAGTTCGTTAAACGTAGACATGAGACTCATGATTTTCCGAAGCAGCTTCTGAGCAGTTGAGAGCATTTGTCATGCGGGACATTTATATTTTAGTTCTTTGCGTAATTTCAAACTCAGTGTAAACTGAAGTATATGTGATGTTTGGGCGAGGTAATACTGCTTGTTTTCGTTTAGAAGTGCTTCCACTGGGGCTAGTTGGTATGACATTGTGAAGTGAAACCATGCGCTGCATAGATGAACCGAGACAAATGACACAAGAACACGAAAGGGACAAGGATATACGCACAAAACAACTTCTATTCAATCGCTTTCGCGCAAACAGCATATATATATACCGAGATAATAAAACGTGACTTGTGTTTTGAAACTAATAACACAAGAAAGGGTGAACAATCAACGCAAAAGTGTGACGCAAAGGCTCCAGTGAACACGTGCGTTCATGACATCAAGCAATTCATCGAAGTCTGCCCAAGCAGAACTTAACAGTGTCTGAATCTAGCGGAACCGAGGGTGTGCTTACATAATCGCGGCCCGTTATCTCATTCATGAAGAACGCTTCCATCAATTTTCTCTTCTTTCTGTTATTTCCCACATGTGCTAGCTTCTTTATCGTTTGGAAACAGAAAAAATTGAGAAGTGATGGAAGCGTTCTTTATGAATGGATAACGAGCCGGGGTTATGTAAGCGCACCCTCTGTTGCGCTAGATTCGGACACCGTTAAGTTTTTAAACGAGGGCCTTGGCACACTTCGATAAATTTCTTGATGTCATGAGGCACGTGCTCACTAGAGCCTTTGCGTCACACTTTCGCGTTGACTGTTCACTCTTTCTTGTGTCATTACACACGTCACCTTTCATTATCTCTGTGTATATATAGTGACGAGTGAAAGCGATTGAATAAAAGTTGTTAGTGCGCAGGTCCTTGTCCATTTCGTGTTCTTGTGTCAAGTGTCTCGGTTCATCTATGCAGCGCATCGTTTCACTTGTTTTCGAGTTCGAAAGAAAAATTTGTAGGTTGTGCGCTTCCTGCTACTTTCGGAACCACATGGGGCACCTCGCGTAGTATGCTGTGCAAAACATGCTCTATTATTCATTTCATTGGGTTTTTCGTTGTTCAGAAATATTCCCAGGATTGCACGGTTTTTTTTTAACTAAGCTTATTTTGTTTATAAAGCACTGTAATACGCTTGTTTATAAAGTACTGTAATACGCTACAGAGCTGTCACTGCAGTAACAGCTCTGTAGCGCTGCGCAGAAGGAACAAGATTTCCTGCAATCTTTTTTATGATTTTTGAGGAGGGAATAATAATGCGAAGATGACACAAAGTGATTGCGCGTCTATTTGTTGTGTTTTGCATTTTTAGTAAGGCGATTGTGACATGACCATGTGACCGCGTGAGTGTATATATTGGAGCCTCGTTTTTCGTGATTAAACAGTTGGTAGTCTAGCCGCTTTCCTGTCTTCTTCTCCGTTTCCTGTGTACGTTCATTTTTTTTGGCTGGATATATTTCCTTGATGCAATGCACCAACTAGCCCAACAACGAGTGTTATTAGATGTGGCTTGAGTCGTACGAAACGACTGCGGCCTTCAACAACTGGGACCTCAACGACAAGCTGCGCTTTGTGTACTTCTCGTTGGAAGACAGCGCCAGGACCTGGTTCGAGAACAGGGATTCCACCCTGATAACGTGGGACATCTTCCGGACCAGCTTCCTCGCAACGTTTACAAGCGTCGTTCGAAAAGAACGGGCCGCCGCTTTACCCGACACAACAGTGCAGCTCCCGAATGAGAGCGTTACCATCTTTACGGAGGAGATGACGCGCCTTTCCCGCCACGCCGACGTTGACATGCCTGAGAAGAAGAAACGTCCGCTTGCTCATGAGGAGGCAAGGAAGAACTTTTCGCCGGACTTGCGCGCAACTCGCCGAAGATGGTCTCGGAATTCGCTTCGGAGGCCACAACCATTGAGAAGGCGCTAGAAATCCGCAACAGGCAATACAACCGCCGCATGGCCACGACGAGCTACGGGGATGTTCAAGCGCTGGTAACCAACGACCTCTGCGAGACGATCAGAGCGGTCGTGCGTGAAGATCTGCAGAAGATGTACCCCAGATCGCAACCTCCGGTGCATCCGATAGCCGAGATCTTTCCTGAACAACTACAGCAGTCGCTTAGTACCCCTGAACCACCCCAGCCTCAGCCGCAGGCCTTTAGCTACGCTGCTGCAGCCCGACGCAACGTACCCTCTCCGCGCCACCGTCAGGACGCCACACTACAGGACTACCGTCGCCGAACGCCGTCGCCGCCACCGCCCCCAGCCATCTCGCCCGCCTGCCGACCAGCGCTACGCGCCACGGAAAACCGTCATTTGGCGCGCTCCTGACAACCGCCCCGCTCTATTACAACTGCGGGGACACTCCTATCGCCGCTGCCACTACTGACAGATGGGTTTACGGGGTTTCGACGTCGTTGCGCCATGTCCACAAAGGGGTGAACGACCGCACGACATCACCGACAACCTCGCAGGAGCGCAGCGGACACCGCGACGACCGTACCATTCACCGTCGCCAGGCCGCTACGCCTCACCGCATCGCAGGCAGTACGCCGGCCCTGCGCGGGGCCGACCTCCGAGCCCTTCAATAAAGTTGTTTCTTTAACAATAAAGTTGTTTCTTTCTCTCTCTCTCTCCGAGCCCTTATCGGAAAACTAAGGGCAGCAACCGACGGAGGTGTGGTTGCTGTACGACGAACTATCGAAGCTCCTCCGCCGCCGACGACGACGCCGCGACGAAACTTCAAGGAGCCGCCGCAACCCGAACGCAGCCCCGACGTCGAAACTTCGCGGCCAGAAGAAGACCTGACGAGACAACGTCGAAGCAGCGGTGCAAACCGTCGTAGCCGTGACCCAACGCCGCGACCCAACCGCAACGCCACGCGACGAACTAGCAACCTCGACGTTCTCATCGATGGCCACAGCGTTACAGCTCTCGTCGACACCGGAGCGGACTGTTCCGTCATCAGTGAGACGTTCGCCGCGAAGTTGATGAAAGTCAAGACTGCTTGGGAAGGCCCCAGAAACTCGCACAGCTGGAGGTCACCTAGTAACGCCGGCAGGATTTTGCGCAGCCAGAGTCACACTAAAGACCACATTTATCCCGCAAGCTTCTTATTCCGAGAGCGCTGCTCGAGACATGTCATCCTTGGTTTGGACTTCTTAAGCCTTCACGGTGTAGTCATCAATCTGAGACCCAAGTCGATTACGCTATCCACACAAAATGCACTACCGCCGCACACGCCGTCAGAAAGGAACGCCTTGAATGTAATGGAAGACCAAGTCACCATTCCCCTTCGCTCCAGCATCAGCATTTCCGTCGGCACTCAAAAATCGACAGACCCGAACGGCATCGCTGAAGACGAGCAGCACCTGTTGATCAACCGCGAGATTTGCGTCGCACAGGAATAGCAGAGCTGCGAGAAGGGAAAACAGTAGTGATGCTCATGAACTTCAGCAACGAGTACAAGCACGTGAGCAAAGGCACGACGGTTGCCTATATCGAAGAAATTGTGGAAGCCAGCAACGCTTTCTCTTTCGCCGAGTCCACCGAACCTGCTACGACGAACCAAGATCATCGACTAGCTTTCGATGTGAACGCGGGCCTTCCGATGCACAAAACACACAATTTTACACAGCCACAGTTCGTTGTATAAAAATAATTAATAAAGCTGCGGCTTCTGGACCGTCAAGCACATCGAAACAGCCCGCCGTCAGTGACCACAGCGATAAGTGGGCCTAGCAAGGTGACGCCGGCCGTCACCTATGCCGTTGGCTATAACACATGAGCTCGTCATAGAGAGCTTGTTTTCGCCAACATTATTAAGCTTTGTATTCTTATGTAATGCGCCAGCATATGCAATAACTTTCTCGATGTGATCGATGTCAAGGGCAAAGCTGGAAGCGAAGTGAGCTGGCTCACCGAGACAGCCGGTGTCGGTTTGTTTAGCTGCGGAATGCCATTGCACCGCTGCTCGCGATCTCGCTGGTCGTTTCGAAAGAGGCGCTGTCTTACAGAAATGGCATGTTTCAAACATCACTGTTTTCAATGAGTAATTATTTCACGTCACAAGTGTATTGTACAAGCGGCAACAAGGAGAGTGTGCCACCAGCTGCGTGACATCACACGTCTCGTGCGCTGTTTATTGGCTGCGGCTGTCCTACAGTCCGATGCCGCAACGAAAATATCTGCTCGGTTTGGTGCACGCTCGTCATGAGACGTGGCGGTCCGATACGACAAAACATTATGATTTCGGTGGTCGCATCGTGGAGTCGGACGGCGCTTCGTGTGCAAGATCGGACCGTCTGTCTCAGGCATAAAAGCCGACGCGCTATCGCTTGGAAGATTATTCGGCGGGCGACAACTGTTCTCGCTGCTGTCAGTGTACAGAGTGAATATTTTATACTCTGACTTTTTATTTTCCGGGCACATTCCACCCACATAGAGAGTTGTGTATTTCTCAGTCTTGCTGCAACATTCGTTACCGTCACGACCACCTGCCAATACTGCTACCGACTGGTTCGCCTAATGATTTCAGAAAAGGTGCAAAAATTTGCAGCAAAATAACTTGAATGGTTTCCAGAAGTGGATTGCGCGACACTGCATTAAGAATAAAAATAAGAGAGAGAATTTATTTACAGAAATGCAGAGAGGTCGGCCTGAGCTACAGTTTGCTCTGGCCTGCTACTCTACACTGCGGAGGGGGGACAGGGGATCGAAAGAGTGACGAATGAAGATGGTAAGACAGGGAGATGAGAATATAGTCCTGTTACAATGGGGCAAATCTAAAGACGTGCATCCAGTCCAGTTGTTTGTAAGAATGCTACGACGGCTCCTATAACCACATTTGCGCTGCTGACGTCAGGCCAAGGACTTAACACTACCTCATCGGTTAATGCTCTACCAAGATGTCCTCCAATCGAAGAGATCATTTTCTGACGTTCTCTTGCGTACGCCGGACACGTGCAAAATATATGTTCGAGTGTTTCGGTTAACTGACAGTGGCTACAATCGGGACCTGTGTCACTGCATCCGATGAAGTGGGCATAACGTCTCGTGTATGCCACACCGAGACGAATGCGGTGAATCATGCATGTGATCCTTCGCTTTAGCTTGTGAGGCATACGGAACTTCATTTCTGGGTCCCATTTGTGCAGCCGCTTGTGCCCGCGTTCAGGTTTGTTCCAATGCTCTAAAGTGGAGCACCGCATTACGCGTCGAAGTAAGACGTTAGTGTCTGTTCGAGAAAACGCAATGCACACTTCCGGGCCATTATTTAAAGCTCTTTTAGCTTTAGCGTCAGCCTCTTCATTCCCCATTAGGCCACAGTGAGCAGGTATCCACTGGAATGCTACATGGTGTCCATTTTTCGCAGCAATGCCAAGAAGCTCTGCATTTTCTATCGATAAAGTATGATATGGGCCTTGTCTCATGACGCAGTCGAGGGTTTGAAGAGCAGCTTTGCCATCGCACAGTACTGTTCATCTACGAGCGGGCTCTGCGGAAATGAATCGCATTGCCTCCCGAATAGCAAGAAGTTCCGCAGCAGTTGATGTGGTCTTGTGGTCTAACTTGAAGCGACGAGCGATGGTCATGTGCGGGATGACAAAGGCTGCGGTGGAAGTACATGACGTGGTAGATCCATCACTCAATACGTGTGCCGCACCGTCGTACATTGTATCAATGCGCAGGAGTGTAAGTTGCTTTAGGCCGATAGATAGTACAAGGGGACTTCTTCGTAATCCCAGGTATATGAAGCCTAACAAGCGGTCTAGGCAGGACCCACGGAGGTGTCTCAGGGAACACATGGGAGAGAGAATCTAGGTGTTATTATGTTCTCGTGCCACGATATAGCTCTTGAATAACTGCAGTCTGGCTGGCTGGCAGGGAGCGCTGATAGGGGGATGTTGCCTGTGTTGGGTCAACAGGCGAAGGTGGGCTCGTAGAGGCTCGCAGATGATATATACATTGATGGGACAAGTGCGAGCTTAGGCGAGAGTTCCATTGGTTGATGTGCAGCGTGGTAAGCCCAAGCACGTGCGCAACCCTTGAGCTTGGATGCTTCGTAGCGTGCTCACACAAATAGGATTCATGTTTGAAAGCACAGGCATGCTGTATCGCAAGTATTCTAATAATAAGGATTGGTACAGTTGCAGGAGAGCTGCCTCCGACGGGCCCCATCTTGCTCCTACCACGGCCCGAAGAACGTGGACAAAACTCTTCAGCTTTGACTTCAAGGCCGCGACGTGTTTTGACCACGATAGATTCGGGTCGATGATCACACCTAGGAATCTGTGTTGCGCTACAGTAGGAATCTCTGTTCCATTCACAATTACTGGGTATCATGTCATTTGTTTTCGCGTAAATGCAAGCATTGCGCATTTTTCAGTTGACAGTGCGAGACCCTGAGGTCGTAGGTACCTTGCTGTGATGGTCACTGCACGTTGTAGTCGAGCACACAATTGATTGTTACTATGAATCTTAATAGATCTGCTCAAAAACCAAATCGTGCCTAAGGTTTTTTGTACCAAATTATTCGCCAACACCTCTACGCCATCCGAAATTGAACGAACACTTCAAATTTCTATGTCTTAAAGGGACCCTGCAAGCCTTCTCCAAGTAGCAATCAGAGGTATTCATTAAAGGAGTTTATTGCCTCATGAATCGACTGCTGAAAAAAAAATCTTAGAATTAGTCAAGTATGGGCGTAGTTGCAGAGATTTGCCGCACGATTTAAAGGCTTTCTTTCACCTTTCGTAACAGCAAGCGCGCTGGAAACTATGTAAGGGGGATGATGGAGAGGGTGAAAGAAAAGGGTGTCCGTTTCGCTGCGTGCGTCGTGAGCTGGAGCACATTATTTTTATTTATTCTCATAATCTAAGCGGCTTACTTTCACTGTGATCTCGAGTGCGCAGGGTGGCACGTGGCGGCATTTCGTGGCGACCGCAGTAACTATGCAACTCACGATGCTAAAATCAGTCAACGGCCGTCGACATTGGATTGATGGCGAGGTCATTTGGGTTTCTGATATCATTTACAGTGAGATGAAGCAGCGATTTCTTGATAACTTTCACGATTAATTGTAAATTCCAGGCCATGTGCGGCACTGTGATACATGGCTCACATGTTTTGAGCCTGGCGTACTGTTCGGCAGCGCTTTGTGACCATCCTCAAAAAGGTTTTCAGGGCCCCGTCATCATGCTTCTACAAAAGGAGCTGCACTGTATATCTCATTATTGCGATAGCAATTATATGGACACTGTCGGCTGATTTTCGGCGTCGGCGTTGCCATCGCGCCCGTATATATACACATAAGCCACGAAGCAAATTCAGAATACTATTTTCCGACGCGCGGAATCGAACGGGTGACCTCTCGCTCCGCAGCGCACGGCGCTAACCGCTATTCCACAGATACGCACGTGCTTCAGCATGCTAACGGCGACCTATTTATATACACCATTCACCGCTGGTGGTACGCCGATCTCTGGGGAATATCAGCGTGTTCTCTGCCTTACCAGCAAACGAGCCAGATGGCGCCAAGTGCGCGCTGTACGCCACTTGTTGCAACCTGCCCTTTGCCCTCGCGGCGTAGTCACCCGTGCCCGTGCGCGCTCGCTCTTATCTTGGCATGGGGGGATCGGGGCGGTTTTACGTCGTGTACTTTCGCCGGAATGATTGCGTTTAGGTTACAGAGTGAACAAAGGTCACTTCGCTCGCTGCAGAGGCCCCGTTTGCGAAAGAAGCGCGCTGTTCAAACACAGTGAAGTAACAACTGGGACACTTGTTCGTTCACGCTCGTCCTGTGTGTACTTCGGCGTATGTTTCTTGCGCCCTTTGTGTTTGAGCAGAGCGTTAAGTGCCGAGCTGTGAACGTTGTTAGTTCGCGCTCATCCTATGTTCGTTCATTTCGTGCGTCCTTTGAGCTTAAACAGTGCGCTCCAAATTTATATCTGCTTGTCGTTCTTGGCGTGAAATGCCAAGCTGATGCTATCGCATTCATTGTTTCGCCCTTGCCGCGAAACTGTTGACTTTTTCATACACCAGAATGATCCACCCATAGAGTCAATAACAATGCACTCCGTTTTACTTACGAGACAAAACTAGGTCAACGCGTGTAATAGCAGCTTTGTTGTCAACGCTCTTGCGACTTCTTATACTAAGACAGTAAGCGTTTTTATAAACAATGTGTCGTCTTGTATACTCCTTTTAATGCGCGATGTGGATATATACTAACCATTCTATAAATTTTTGTACTCCGCGTTTAGAGTTTCTAGTGTAACCCTATTCCATTTCTATCTCCTACACATGCTCTGCTTCTCATTGTCTTTGGTCAATTCGGGTAATGGCGGGCACTACAATTATGAATATGCCATGCTGCTAACGTCCATCAGATTTATCACTGCTGACCCACACTTATATAACTGCCGAAAGCGTAGTTCTGACTTGGAATGAAAATTATCAGATTATTTCATTCAACCAGCTTTTGAATTTCTTCAAGGAACCTGAAAAATAAGAATAAATGTTCTGATGTCGCAGATAACACAAGCAAAATTAATAATGACACACTGAAGAAACTGCACGCAGTGGTGTGGAAAACAAAGAAAATCTGAGAAATGTGTCACAGCCAATCATAGGCACATTGGAAAAAAAAATAGGCTTAACAGACTGTGAACAATATGACCACCAGATGGTGGATGTTCTAATCAAAGAGAAAATGAAATTAAATGCGCCTTTGGAAGGTGCAACATCGCAGATAGGCTGGGTAAACTAGGTTTACTGGAAATAGCATGGAAGTGCCTTTGTCATAAATGCGCCAAACTTATCTCCGTATTCATGATGACCATGAGGGAAACTAAGTTTAGAGAAGATAAACAACATCAGAATAATTATTTTGTATGGCAACTGCTGCTCAGAGAATTAAAAAACACTGCAAGCAAACCTAGGCGTGGGCGTACCTGACGTACTGCTTCTATTTATTTATTTATTACCTGTGGGTGGCGGCCGTCCCCGGAATGCTGTATTCGGGTGAAATCGGCGTGTAGTCTCTCATATTCGTTCGAGCGTTGGTCATACTGTAGAACGGCCCAACGAAATGACCATCGCGCGATCATGGAAGCGCGGTCTCTCCAAGTCCGAATTCTCCTGAAATGTGCGATTCCTGATATCGAGCTTAGGCGCTGTCCAGCATTCGCTGTTTGTCCGCCCACAGGAAATATTGCAGAGAAACGCCCACAGCAACTCCACTGCTTTCCAATTGTGTTTTGAATCCTTGGTAAAACGCATTCATGTGCTTCAGTTCACTTCATATTGGGCAAGCATGTGTGCCCTAGTGTTCAAAGCACTCGCTTTCGGAACGTGGGTACCCAGGTGCAAACCTCGGCTCCGTATTTATTAGGGGCGAAGCTCCTTATACTCCGTTTCACAAGCTGTTGGCAGTGCAGCCAAAGGTAGAGCTCTCTCGTCCAATCAGGGCTGTGTGAGCACAGTAAATAGTCCCTCAACTATTTTAGCAATCCAGAACTATTTTGCACACTACAAACGCATAACGTGACAGTATGGTACGGATTGATGTTTTAAAGCGTCCAAAGTGTTTTAATCATTCGTGAAATGAATAGAAAAAGCTCACATGAACGCGGCTGTGCGGAGGCTTGTTGTGAGGTGGTGATGCGCCGCATTTCGGCAACATGGCGTCGCCCGAGTTGGTCGTGTGTCTGCAACGCGTCCCACAAACTGTCGCCGGTGAGCCATCCATCGAGTGTGCGTGATTTTCCCAAGCTGGCGAAGCAGATAACTTTAAACGCTATATAGCGCTTCGCGTCGAGTGCGGGGAAAGTGCAAGCTTGGATTCATTCACCAAGAGGACGGAAAAACCTATCCAGGTGAGCGAGCGAGCGCTCTATCGGCGGAAAGCGCTGGCGGGGAACGCAGGCAGAGTCCTACCACCGAACAAGCGTTTTATTGGAAAGGTCGTGATCGGGTGAAGAAGCTGGACGATTTTGACCTGAGCGACTTTCGATGGGTGGTGTACGTCTTTTTTGAGAGAGGTGAAATTCCAACCATCGCCAAGGTGGCGCAGGGTTTCGAAGAGGACGAGACGCTACGACCGTGTCCACAACGACGATGCAGAGGATCCTGAAGCAGCGTGCCTTCAAGTACAAGGAACGTTCTCGGAACGCATTTCTCATAGAAGCGAGGCGCATTGTGCAAAGTCCCCGCCGGTTTCTGCGGAGCTGCGACGCTAAATACGAGTTGTGATGAGCACGATACGAGTTGTGAGCCCTCCTAACGACCTCATGGCAATCATTGCGTGGTGCGTACCGGACGGGATCATTCAGTACTGTTGCAGTGAGAGTATAGCCAACATAAAAAACAATTTTTTTATGTCGGAAAATAAAGCATCGGATTGATTGATTCCATTATTCGCTCGTTAATTGACTCAATGATTCACTTAAATTGATTGATTGAATTATTAAAGTAAATATTTTTTTTACCCGTGGCGTAATGAATTAAAAAAAATTTCTGATGTGACGAAAATTCATAGGAACAAGTCACACTAAATATTAATAGACAAAGCCAGTTCCTTTGGAACGGAAGTCGGCCCGTTCAAAAATAACCAGAACACATCAAAATGGTGCCAAGCGCCACCTGCTACAAAATTAAAAAGTTAATTAGTATAGTACACATTTTTCCACGCAGGCGGGGGCCACTTGTCAGATTCAAGGAAGCGACATTCGCGTAGGAACACAATTATGTAGTGCGATCTGTCGTCATTGGCTGAGGGCGCACGTACCTTCCACTGTACTGCCAACAGCTTGTGAAACGCAGTATAGGTGTGGGTCTGTCCCTGCTCTGTAGTAGTTGTAGTAGTAGTTGTAGTAGGTAGGTAGGTAGGTAGCCACGTATAGTGGAATGTACCCACTCCACGTGGTAAAGATGACGATGACGCGTATAGTGGAATGTACCCACTACACGTGCTAACGATGAAGTATAAGCGCGTTCCAGTATAGTGGAATGTACCCACTACATGTGATAATGATGACGATGACGCTGATGACCATGAAGTATAAGCGCGTTCCTCTGTAGTAGTAGTAGTAGTTGTAGTAGGTAGGTAGCCACGTATAGTGGAATGTACCCACTCCACGTGATAAAGATGACGATGACGCAGTATAGTGGAATGTACCCACTACACGTGATAACGATGAAGTACAAGCGCGTTCCAGTATAGTGGAATGTACCCACTACACGTGCTAACGATGACGATGACGCCGATGACCATGAAATATAAGCGCGTGCCAGACCACACATTCTCTTCCTGCCATGGATGAAAACGATCGAGCTTCGCCCACTCATCATAATTCACTTCGTGGATATGGCGTGATTTTTTAAGGCGAAAGCCTTTAATGTCTCATGCTCACGTCCGTCCGGTGTCCGTCCGTCCGTCCATCCGTTTGTCCGTCCGTCTGTCCTTCTGTCTGTCCGTCCGTCTTCGGTCCGTCTGTCCGTCCGTCTGTCCGTCCGTCCGTCCGGTTTCCGTCCGTCCGTCTGTCTGTCGGTCCGTCTGTCTGTCTGTCTGTCTGTCTCTCTGTCTGTCTGTCCGTCCGTCTGTCTGTCCATCCGTCCGTCCGTCCGTCCCTCTGTCTGTCCATCCGTCCATCCGTCCGTCTGTTTGTCTGTCCGTCCGTCCGTCCGTCCGTCCATGTCCGTCCATCCCGTCTATCCGAGTTCTGGCACGGAGCCAGGTGGCCGCCGGTATGCGCAAACGGACGCCGGTCGCGTCGGACTCTACAGCGCTCGCTCTTTGCTTGCGTAGCTTCGCTGTGCCCAGCGTTTGCAATCATTCTGACCAACGCCGTCTCAATGGACACAGGCGTTCACGGAATACACTTTCGAATTTAGAAAGGGCCCGTCAATTTAAGCGCTGGAACGCTATGGCGCTTGCACGATGCACAAAGCGCGGGAAAATACTAACGCATGCGAACGGAGGAAGATTAGTCTGGCGTCTCGCTGCGCCTCGCGGTAAAACATTAAAAAAGAAAACACGCACACATTCGCTTTGTGTGTTATCCCACTGAGAGTGTAAAAGAAAAGACATGGCGTAGTCAGTGGAACGGCCACACGCTTTCGCCGAACACACTTTAGAATGTACGAAGTGTCCTTCAATTTTTTTATTCTCTTTCGTGCGCGCGTGCCAATTGAGCGAAGAAGGATTTTTCAAGCGAAGTACAATCTTCACTTAAAATTTGAATTACAAGTAAAACATGTAAATTTGATTAACTTTGCTACACCTCTCTATTTCAGAGATGGTTACTACTACGTGGGTCCGAAGAGTGGTTCACTGATACCGACCCTGCTACTCAATGCTTTTGGTGAGACATTTCGTACGACAGAATATAGTATGGTCCACAAATGTCGTTTCTATAGGGATAAGTTGTACCTAGAGTGTTTATGTACTGAGACCAGTTACTACTGGAGTCTTAGACAAAGCAGCATAACGAACGCGTTGCTGCAAGGATTGTGTGCATAAATACTGCAGGAACCACCCGATTGCAGAGCTATGCGTTCAGCGCCTTTGCGTTTTCGTTGAGCTCTTAAATCGAGAACACGAATTTTTGAGAAATTCGTACGCTGCTGAAAGTGACGCCTCAGAACTGTAACAAAAGATGAGACATGAGATGCCGGTGAGTGAGCCTGTGGCATGAGATAAAAAATTAAGGCAGCTTCGCACTAGCGATGCCTAATCTGAAGGTAGCCGGAGCTGGGCGGCAATCTTTGGTTGTCTTTAGTTTTCTGTTTCTTTCTTCTTGTGTTTTTACTTCTCTATTTTTGTTGTTTCTGTCTTTTTCTCTCTCTTTTAGATGTGAAGGATCTTATGGCGAAGCTTAATCCGGTGGTGGTGGTGGTGGTGGTGTGCCGCGTGCCCACCCTTACTGCGCATGCGCAAACCCTTAAAAAAAAAATAAAAATAAAAAACCTCCTCTCCCCCCTCTCTCTCCTCTAGGCATCCCTCCCCGCGGCAACCACACCCTCACTGCGCATGCGCCTCCCCCTCCTCTCTCCCCTTTTACACTCCCCTCTTCTCTCCTCTAGGCATCCCTGGCCGCGGCGTCTACACCTCCCACTGCGCATGCGCGTCCCTCCCTCTCTCTCTCCTACGCTCCCCCCTCTCTCCTCTACCCATCCCTGCCCACGGCGTTCACACTCCCACTGCGCATGCGTGTCACCCCCTCTCTCCTCTCCTACGCTCCCCCCTCTCTCGCCTCGCGACGCCGACGCAGGCAGCGTCTGCTAGCGAGTTTCTTGGTTGAAAAAACCGACTGCTCGCGCTGCACAACCGTTCACTGGCCACCCCGTATATATGGCAATGGATCTTGACCTCCAAGGTGGTGCCGGTGGGAGATTTGTCCTGTGCGTTGTTGAACAATAAAAATTCGCAGCGTGCTCGTTAACTAAAAGCGGAGTGCGGGTCTCTGTGTCCAGTCGGAGTCTTCTGTCTCTCATTGCCCATTAGCAGCGATTGGCATGTTCCAGTAGGAAACACTGCTCCATCACTGCCTGCTTTGCGCCTCCCCAGTTTTTTCTCCTGCGCAACGCTGCGATGAGCGCCAGCGTCAACGCCGCCGCCAGTGTAAGCGTTAGCGCCCGCTGCTTCACATCTACACATGGTTCCCTTTAGCGGGAGATGGTGTAATTTTCTTTCTATTGATTTCCTTACATCTCTTCATTTTTTGTTCTATTTCTTGGTCTTTCTGTTTTTCCTCATATTTATTCCTTTTCTTTCTCTTTCTCGCTCGCTTCCTGTTTACTTATATCTTTTTCTTTTCTATAAAATTATTTCTCTTTCTTTCTTAGTTTCCTTCGCATTCTCCCTTTGTCTCTATTTCTCTCTTTCTTAATTTTGCTAGGTATTGCTTTACTATATTTCCTTCTCCCTTCCCTTTTATTCTCACATCTGTCCTCATGCTGACTTCTCTTTCCCACCCCTTGCTATATTGTACAAAACAAGGCTATGCTATAACGTGGCAGCATGTGTGGATAGCCGAGTGGTTACGATGCTCGTCTTCGGATTGTGGGACCGCGGGTTCGAATCCCACCTCACCTAGAATTTTTCCGTCACGAATTTTCTTCTTCCTTTTTCTTTCTTGCTCGACTTCTTTCTCTTTCTCGGTGCTCGTCTCATTTTGTCGCCCATTAGGGTATTGTATCCCGCACCGGACAAATCGCTACGCGTGCTGTGGAAGTGAAGGAAAAAAAATGACGAAGAAGAGGACGAAGAGAGCGCATGCTTGTTCATGATAATGATTATTTCTGTTTCCCACAGGCCAATTACGGTTAGCTTAAACAGCTGCGCTGTTAAAAGTCACAATTTCACCCAATGGGGAAGCAATGAATGCGGTAGCAAGCAATTGGAGTGTTATACGAATTAAGGCTAGCAGCTCTATCCTTTAAGATCCACCCTGGTGTAACGCATCAGAACGGATGAGTAACGAAACAGTACCCCTGCAGCGAGAGAAGCAATCATCGTGTTTCTACTACTTCATCGAAAATGTTGTTATGAGATCCGCATGTACAAATGTGAAGTGCGCCAGCTGATCCCTGTAAAGATGCGCGCGCATGAGAGCTACCGGCAAAGCAAAGTAACCAACCTTGCAGTTGACCCTGCGATCCCGCCCTGTATGAGCCTTTCGTTCGAAGAAAGACGGTCAGCGCGTATCCTCAGCGCTAGATAACCGTTTGTCGGCAGTCTCGCAGGCTTTAAGTCCCGCATACAACCTAGAATGCGCAAGCTAATGTTATTAATTTATCATTTGTAAGGGACATCACGGTGGTAACAACGCTGACAGCAATGGTAAAAAGGCACCGAGATTGTGCATAGATTGGCATAACAGGAAAGTGAAACTTGTTATCACACAAGTAGTTCAGTGTTCATTTTGCAGTGATGTATGAGATCTTGCACAATGTCCAGTGGTGTATGGCGGTTATAGCACCGTTTGACGTGAATGCACCCACCTTGACGCTTGATGATACATTGTCAATTTTATGAAAGGGAATACGCGAGCGCCAGGGGCGTAGCCAGGGGGTGGCACACCGGGCACGTGCCCCCCCCCCCCGAAATTTTTTTTCGCCATGGCATACAGAGCGAAAAATGACCATTCCAAGGGGGTGCCCCTCCCGAAATCAAGGTGGTGCCCCCCCCCCGAAAAAAAATTCTGGCTACGCCCCTGGCGAGCGCGTGGCCTGCACTCCCCGGCGGCTGCTTGCAGTGCGTTCAAGCGGGAACGAGAGCAACCATATCCTCTTTTCGCGTCATCTAGTGGCGAGCGAAAGAACCACTCACTGGTGATATGGAACCGATGGCAAGATTGCAATATCCTCCCCTTCAAGGCAATTAGGCAAGTGGCCGGGCCGGTCTCTTGCCGCGAAACGATTTCACCCTTCTAGTTTGAGCGAACACATTCCTTTGAATTAGGCTCGTTGTCGAAATGCACGCTGATTATTTAAAATTATAAGAGCTACCTCCAAATTCTTTTACGCACACATGAATTACTTTGGTGAGTCGCCACATCGCATACCGTACCTTATTATCGTCTGTCAGTGTGAAAACGCCTTAACCTTCTCGTTACCACTATTGAGAGACAAGTGTGCTCAGCATGTCAGTAAACACTCTGTTCCATCTTTTTTCAAACTTTTCGGTGAGATTATTTCTGTGCTTGGTTTCCTTAAAATGCATTCAAGTTAATCTTTCGGCTTAACAGAGTCTTACACTATCGGCCACATCGCGTACCGGCTGCTCTCGGAGCGCATGAATCACCTGGTTCCGACTCAATGAAGACGAGAGGTGTGCAGTTGAAGGCATCCTTTTCTCTAACCACTCATTGTCTTCTTAAATTTTGTTGTGGCTCAATGGTTAACAGCATCCCATCGCTACCACCAGTTGTTCTGAGTCGATGGTTAAGAGCATCCCACTGCTGCTACCTCTTCTTGGGAACCCGGGTCCGGCAAGTCTCAACTTTGGTAGCTTCGTCAGACCCATCGTCCCGGCGCTTTCTGCCTCCGTCCAAGCGCCGACCCTTTGATTTACCGGTTCAGGATCAATGGCGCCTGCCATGAATAATTATAGAGCCAGTCGTAACAAGCTAAAAAAATAATTTCTGCGGTTTCACCTCACAAAACCATAATTTTATTATGAGGCAAACCGTACTGTCATCGTAATATTTCTACCAACTGCGATTCATTACTCACACCAAAACATGTGTACATAGTTGTTTTATGTTGTTTTAATCTTTTACTTTTGCACACAATTAAATAGAAAGCAATAAATTTCCGTGTAAAAGTGGAGTCTGCAATATGCACGATGTCAGCGAGAAGGTGGTTCCAGTCGTTCGTTGTATAGGAAATTACTTGATATGAAAATCTGTTTGTATGACCAGTAGTACCTCTTTACGTCGGTCATCAACACGAGATCACTGATAAGTCGGTACAAGAATGAGCTCACTGCGACAGACAAGAAGATGGAACATTTTATGAAAAATTCTGGCAGCTCCTAGACATAGCAGTAATTGATTTCGTGTGATGGCTCAAAGGCGAAGCAGCCTTTGCTGGATTCTTTTTCCTTTGCTTTGATCCAAGCATTACGAGGTGAACTGACGTCTTTCTGTAATTGAGCACATATTGAAAACTTGCGAGAAACGTGGCCTGCACTAGTGCCGGACCATGAGCTGCAATCGCGGCTCATGGCTCAGCGTAATGTCGGCACCCACGTTACAGCGCAGATGGTTTTATCGCAACGTTGTGCAGGCTACAGTGCGATGATGTACACAATATAACTGGCGGTCAACGGCGTGTTCGAGCAATGTTAAACTATGGCTTGCGCTGTCATACGTGTACGTATCTAATGTTCTTTGCATTCTTGCAAAAGCGGATGACCAACACTACATCACCCGACATGACGGTTCCATATTATCTTTTTTTACGAACCAGTTTGAAGCGCCGGCGTTTCTCTGCGGTAGAATACTTTACTGCCGTGCGGAATGCCTACGCTGGATTCCGGCAGGAGCTAGGATTTTTATGCTTTACTCGCATAGGCGTTCTTCGCTCGATGACGAGGCCGTTAACGCTTGCACCGGACGTTTTGCGACAAGGGCTCCTTAGCTATTTTGCGTTGCGACTTGCAATGCCTATTCTCGCTGACTCTGCGCTGACATAGAGTATGAATCACCATTAGTGCATACATGTGCATCACGGATCGTGTTATGCGGGCGTCTGACACACACGACTGGAGGAAAGGGTTTCGAGACGTACCCACCTGCAACTCACGTTATCGATGTCATGACCTGTGAGTTGCGTTCGGCATACACTCATCTGCTGCTGTGCCAACATTGAGATATACCAACTTAAAGGAACGACTGCAAGATAGAGGAATGAATAGACTGGTAGAAGCGCTAAAAGTGCTTTTGGCTATACATGACAGTTGGGCGAGTTGGTATGTGTTCATGATTAAAACGGCGCAAAAGAACACGAAACACAAACGAAGGATACACGAAGACAGGCGCCGGACTCTCAACTAATCTTTATTCACGTCGACTCACACATATATACAAGCACGTGGTGACACAAACAATGCAAAAGTAAAAAACACAGGCAGGGGGTTATCACGCTAACCCACTCAAATACGAAACTTCTTTTTGCTGTAGGGCGATGGATGGAGCGCTGATACATGATTTGTTGTTATGAATGTGCAAAGCCTCTATTATCTCGCGAGTTGTCTGTTTATTATTCCTGGCGATGATGGTGCTTTTTTCAAATTGAGGAGCGCACCCGCACTCTTTGCAGTGCGCGCCTATATGTGATAGACCATCGGTGCGATAATTGGTCTCATGTTCCCTTAATCTAACATTGACGCACCTTCCGGTTTGTCCTACGTATACAGCGTTACAAGACAAGGGGAAGGTTGTACACCACCCCCGTTGCGCAGTCAGTAGCTGGGGATCGGTGGTTAACACCGCATCCTGCCGTTTTATTCTTATTCCTTTCTTTTGCCTTCTTGCTGACACGTGCGCATATTCGTGTATCTGTCTTCGTGTATCCTTCGTTTGTGTTTCGTGTTCTTTTGCGCCGTTTTTAATCATGCTTTTGGCTAGCCAAGAAATGTTTCGCATTTAAAAGGCATAAACGAAAAGCCTTATGTACACTGATAAGAATGATAAACGCAACTTGAATTTCATGAATGTTATGCTGTACGCACTGCTATAACTTGAGAGAATGAAACGGGTATGTAATTACGAAACATTTGAAGAGGATTCACCCGAGCATCAATGCCATGGTCCCATATATCAGCAGCGTATTCCAATGAATATTGTACCTGTGTTTCATGTAGCTGTGGTTTTATTGCCGAAAAAGATTTCTTAAATGTTAACAGAAAAAAGGAACGTTGACTGAGCCCCGCTGTTAACTTGGATACTGGTGCGACTGCGCAACGTTAGCGAAATTTCTAGCGGTAAAATGTGTAGGTAATGCTTGAAAATTTGCTTGAAGCGCAGCGAAACACACACAAGTAGAAGCAGACAGGACAGCGCTTACTTACTTGTGTGTGTTTCGGTGCGCTTCAACCAAATTTTCAAATATGAACGTAAACCAACTGACCCAACTTGCCATCTTGCTGCAATAGGTAATGCTAGTTAGAGCAGCGTAACAGATATCGATGGACAAAGAGAGGACAGAAAAGGATGTTGCTCTCCTTAATGGAGAACGTGAATGCGACATCGCGAAAGGCTCTGAGAACCAGCAAGAAAGGCCAAAACGGCATTCAACGGAACCAGTAGGTTTATAGCTCATACTGGTTTGATCAGCGGAACTGAACACGAGGGACAAAGGGTGGACGGAAAAGTAGGTAATTTTCCTTAGGAAGTTAGTGAATCACACATGTAGAAAGGTTCCGAGTAGTGGGGAGAAAAATCAAACGGTGTTCAACACAGCTAGTTGACTCATAGCAAATGCTGGTTCTAGCAGCGGAACTGTAAACGACGTGCAGTAGGAGGACGGACATGGAAACGCTGTCCTGACTCAAATTGTTGAATTTCAAATGTAGAAAGGCTCTCAAAACAGGAAAGAAACGTAAAAAACGGTACTCAATGAAGCTATTTGGTGTATAGCTAATGCTGCTTCGAGCAGCGGAACACAAAACTAAGGAAAACAATCTGCTTCTATGTGCTTTCTCTGTCCCTTGTTTCCTCACGAGTATTATGAAGACTTCGCTTGACTAATACGCAGCCTTTAATACACATATCTGTTGTATACGACCTAGTCATCCATAGTTTTCTGACTAGCTAGGCTTGCTTGCGCACTGTTTGAATTTAGCAGCGCACGTTTTCTGGTGTTTTCTATCTAAATAAAACATGATTACGAACTACACATAGTGTTTCTTTATTCGTTAGATCTGAGGTTCGTTGCTGCGAAAATTTGTTATGCCAAAGCCTCGTAGGGACCAACATTTGTTGTTTGACCTGCTTAGGCACCGGGGAATGACAAATCGTTTGACAGGGAGTGTTGCTGGAGCCAGCGTTTCGACCGGTGTGCTTGACTTCATCAAGGGAGCAAGTGCCCTCCTTATTATCGCGTACGTGTGCGCTTGCTCACTACACCTACCACAAAGGTGTAGGACGAGAAGAGAGCAGTTCAGAGGAAAGTCGCTCTAGGCTGAGCACTTGGTTCATGCTCAGTAGGTATAAATAAGAAGCTGCTATTAATTATTTAAAGATTAGCAGTGCTCATCATCATGTAATGCCTCCCATCCTTATTCACTCATAGGTTTAGGGTGTATCTTGTAACTCTTCACTCTGGATGTTCGGATATATTTCGCAGTTTTTAGTACCGGCAAAAAGGATACTTACTGTGCTATTTTTTCTCAGTTCAAGGTATTTATGAATACGTAATCAGATGGTGTTCATGTTTCAAACGAGACAATGTAGTTTAGAATGTAGCCGTTCGATCTGTGCCTCAATCATTAATGCCAAAGCAACTGAATGTATCAATGCGCAACCCTTGGGAGAACTTTCCTATTGGCGCATAATGAATCTCACGTGCAGCTGCTAACGTTGTCTGCAACGTATTTTCTTTCCGTTCTTTTTTTTTTTTGGCCGCACTAACGACATGTTTTTCATATTTCACAGAGATTCACACAAATGCGCCTAAAATGGTACAACTGCCGCAATTATTATACTTGATCGGTCATTTAGTGAATGTGCTTACTTTTTCGTGCTTACCTGACTATAAAAGTCGCAGCACATATATACATGTGCGTAGTGTGTAGCTGTGTGATAAGTCATCAGATCACAGTATGCAACTGATTGCGACATGGATCTTCTTTTTTTTTCAGTGGAGGGAACACAGGATCCTCTGACAAGCTTTGACTATCAGATTTACTTCGCTACCCATGCATGCTACGTAGTTGGAAATACCACGAAAGATCAAGGTCGGCAAAGCACGCTTTTCTGAAAAAATTTAAATAGAACAGCAGCTGTCTTCACAAAAGACAACAACTGGCGGTGAGGCCTCGCTAATGGCGAAGTAGGCCGATTGATTCTCGGCGTCTCCTTTATATGCAGAACAAAAAATCAGAAAAAAGGCGGCGCTCACTTTTAGGGGCGAAGCTCCTTATGCCGTGGGTCGTGCGTCCCATGTTTGTAGTAGTAGCCACCTGCGTGATGACGATGACGATCGCGATGCCATACAACACATGGCATCGGGTCGTGCGTCCCTTGTAGTTTGTAGTACGGTGTAGCCACCTGCGTAACCATCAGTATCTCCCTGTGTGATGACGATGACGCTGCCATCACGGCACACCACATGGAATGTACACTATGCATCATAACGATGACGCTGATGACGATGACGATCGCGATGCCATAGAACACATGGCATCGCGATATGGTCTCGCATGCATATCGTTTGACCACATGCAACCAACCACCATCACGTCTTTGATGATGATATACCTCCGGAGCTTCGCCCACTCATCATCATTCACTCCGCGGATATGCTGTGATTTTTTTAATTCCAAATCTCGCACTAAATTATCCTTATGCCCGCATGACTATTAGTACGCTACCTACGAAACTGAACATATTTATTTGAATGTAGTCAGAAGATTGCAAGCAATATCTTCTATTGAATTTAGGAAGCAATCGGTCTAAAGTGTCCGCATGGTAGACCATACTTTTTTCTGTTCTTTTCTGTTCCGATTAGGTTGATCCACAAGGAAAAAAACCGGCAGATCCCACGCACTGTGGGAATCGATGTAATGCGAAGCAGCCAGCAAATCATGTTGTACGTGATATGCATGTCATTAGTTACATTTAGGGCCTGTCATTTGTGTTCGTCGTGCAGTCACGTCGCGCAATACAAATTTTGGTGTATACCAAGCTAGCGTACTGGACGCAAGCGCACCATGAGCGTGGCATTGTAGATGACATGCATGCCAAGATTTTCGTGTTACCACCTGCCACTTATGTTCGCTTAATTTTTTAACTCGAATCGCAGCGAGACGCCACACCAATCTGCCTCCGTTTGGCATGCGTTCGTATTCTCGCGCTTTGCGCATTGTGCAGACGCCATCCGCGTTCCAGCGTTTAAATTGACGGACACTTTGTCAATTCCAAGGCGCGTTCCTCCAACGCCTGTGCCCACTGAGACGGGGTCGGTCAGAATGGAACGTCATGCGCGCGTCTCCCCTCCTTGCATGATTTAGAGACGCTGGGCACTGCACGCTACGTAAGCAAAGCGCGAGCACTGTAGAGTCCGACGCGACCGGCGTCCGTTTGCGCGCCCCGGCGCCCAACTGACACCGTGCCAGGGCACGGCTGGAGGGAGGGACGGACGGACGTGAGCATGAGACAATTAAGGCGTATGCCTTAAAGATTTGACGTATATCAAGCTAGCGAAACGGCCACGAGAATGACATCAGCGTGGCATGCAAGTCATGTTGCACATGACATGTCATGATTTGCACATTACCACTTGTCATTTATCCTCGTCATACAATCAAGTCGCTGAATACCAATTTTGGTGTATATCAAGCTAGCGAAACGGCCCCGAGAGTGTCATGAGCGTGGCATGCAAGTCATGTTGCACATGACATGTCATGATTTCCATATTACCACTCGTCATTTATGCTCGTCATACAGTCACGTCGTTCAATACCAAATTTGGTGTATATCAAGCTAGTGAAACGGCCCCGAGAGTGTCATGAGCGTAGCATGCAAGTCATGTTGCACATGACATGTCATGATTTCCATAGTACCACTTGTCATTTATGCTGATCATACGATCACGTCGCTCAATACAAAATTTGGTGTATATCAAACCAGCGAAACGGCCGCGAGCGTGCCATGAGCGTGGCATGCAAGTCATGCTGCACATGACATGTCATGATTTCCATATGCCCACTTGGTATTTATGTTCGTCATACACTCACGTCACGCAATACCAAATTTGGTGTATATCAAGCTAGCGAAGCGGCCGTCAGCTCGCCATGAGCGTGGCATGTAAATCATGTTGTACATGACATGCAGGTCATGATTTTCATATTACCACAAGTCATTTATGTTGATTATCGAGAAATGTCTCATCGTACCAATTTTTAGATAGATCAAGTTAAGGAAACGGCCTCAGGAGCACTATGGCCATGGCGTGTAAATCATACTTTTCATGACAAGTTATTCATGATTTTCATGATATGACCAGCCATTCATGTTTGTCATACAGTCATGTTATGCCACACCAATTTTGGTATAAGTCCCATTAACGATACGGCCAGGAGAGCACAAAGTCTTAGGCGGCTAGATAGATAGATAGATAGATAGATAGATAGATAGATAGATAGATAGATAGATAGATAGATAGATAGATAGATAGATAGATAGATAGATAGATAGATAGATAGATAGATAGATAGATAGATAGATAGATAGATAGATAGATAGATAGATAGATAGATACGCTCAAAGTCGCCGAAGTTCGCTAAGAAATGCTTCGCATTTAAAAGTAATTGCAATACTCTGTATGCAGGTTGCAAAAGAAACGCCACTGCTTTCTCTAATTTGCATATCTCGAATTTAGACAGGAGTCATGGAGATAACAAGGGTGTATGCCAAGGGCACGCCTCTTCCCTTTTGTTAAGAAACCGATTGTTTTAAGCGCAGCAACACAGTGCGGTTTCTTTAAGACTAATATTGTTGTTGAAGTTCTAGTAGTGAAAATATGAAATGAAATATGTGAGCAAGAAAGTGTGACAAAAAATGTCGTGCACATATTCCTCCTCAAACTAGGTCACATTTCTTTTCAAACGAGAGAAACGCAAAATTGCAAAGCTTATTTCACACCGTAAACTGGACGAGCGTACATTCTTAACGCGTTGCTAACTATCTTATCACAACTACGGTGTTTACGGTTGCGAAATACGCACTGCTCCAAAATCTTCAGCAAGTGTAATTATTAGTAACAGTGAACTTGTTTAAAATATAGGTAACGTGTGCTCTGTCGTGCTAAAATTCTCAGGTGGGCAGCGCCGCAGTGATTGGGCAAGCCCCACTGCCAGGAACCGCAGGTGCGAGCGTCAAACAAAAATTCTGCTCGGTTAAGTCAAACACGTGAAAGATTTAAAAGTGACAGAGCCGAGTGAGACACGAAACACGCACGACGCACCTTTTTCGCGTCCCCGTACTCGGTTTTTTTCCCGCCTCCCATTTATAGCGCCGAGTCTTCGCGCGCAAAGCCCTTCCTTCTCGGGGCTCCCCCTTCATCACGCCGCGCCTTGCGTGCAGCCCTTCTAAGGGCTTCTAAGGCGGATGAGAGTTCAGGTCCTAGGGTAGCGAAAGGAAACCAACCGGCTCCTCACTGGTAATCATTCTCCACAATGGGGGAAACGCCTTGCCCAGGAGGTGGCTGCTTCGGCGTCATCGTCGACGCAACCAGCACAGCTGCAGGAGCCCCCGCCCCTGCCAAACAGCGAAGCTCGCCCTCGGGCGCGCAAGAGACGGAGAGCTCCGCTCAGGGCACCCCCTTCTCAAGCAGAAACAGGGCACATCAACACATCTGTATCCAGCTCCTATTGGGAGCATAACACACCTCTCTGGTCACCCGCCACTTCGGTAGCAACGTGGGAGGAAACTGGAGCGGCTTCATTCCGTTCCTCTACCCAATCTCATCCTTTCCTTTACCATGTCAGCATGTCACCATGTCAACAAGACCTCGGCGCCGGAACCCAAGTCCCCCTGCTTCACCTCGAACACTGGAGAACCGAGGTGGCACCTTCATCTTTCGACCGGTGGGCAAACAAAGAAACCTTCTCGCCGCGTCGCGCCATGCCATCGCGGCATTTCTCTCCGGATTTGCCGCTACTCGGCACGTCCGCGTCAACTACCGACGCCACCTCGTAGCCGTGGATCTATCATGCGCAGACCCTTCCACAGTCCAAGTTGAAAGGATATGCGTCATCCGCGTCAAATCCAACCTCCTCGTTGATAATACCTGCGTGGGCACTGTGTACGGTGTCTACTCGGGCATTGATTCTGGTGATATCAAGGCCAACCTCGTCTCAGCCGTCCCGGTTGTCTCGTGCGTGCGCCGAGGCAAGTGCCTCCCCATAACATTCGGGCGCACCGCTGTTCCACCGGAGGTGACAGTCTTCAAGGTACGGAGACCGGTCCGTCCTCGTCTCCTGCGCCCCCCTTCAGTGTGCCCGCTACGGCCGCTTCGGGCGCGCCGCTGCGACATGCTCGCGCGACGAGCGCTGTCTCCGTTGCGGCGGCAGCCAGCCCAAGTGACAGTGCTACACAGAGCGCCCAGGCTGCATCAACTGCAGCGGACACCACGCAGCGAACGAGCCGCGCTGCCCTTCCCTGGCAGACTCAGCGCAAGGCCGCCGTCATCCTTGCCTCTTCGTATGGCCCCGTGACACGCCGCCAAGCGCTGGGACACGCCAGGACCGCTATTACCACCACCAGCAAGCGCGGCAGTGCGGTGGTCGAGAAGGGGCGCTCGTTTCGGGAAACCCTTGCCGGCAACATCGGGAGGGACACGGCAGCCGCCGAGACCGCACCGACGAGTCCCCCAGCCCCAGCTGATGGTCCTAAGGACGCAGTGATGACCGCACTCGCGGTGGCTTTACGTGCGGTTCTTATACTACCACCAGCTGATTCCCCGGCGCGAGGATTGTGTGCCGCGGCTCTTGCCGCGCACGATGCCATCGCCCTGCTTTAAGGATTACTTTCCCAAGGACACACACATCGCAGTCAAGCAAACGTCCAACATGTGAGTTTGACAGACCAGAATTTCTACAGTGCCAGTGCTCCGGCTAGCTTTACATGCGTTAACAGCATTTCTACGCGCCTCAAGGCCCGTTTCTTTTTTTTGTTTTTTTTTCTTCTTCTTCAGCGATATTTTTTCGCGGCCTCACTGGCGGCTTTTCCTGACGACTGCGCTTGCGTGTGAGAGCTCGCACTTTCGGGCAGCACACAAAATCAATCCCTTTTATTTTTTTTGTCTTGCTATCCTTTTTACCTCTTGGCTGTCTTTGATTCCCCACACCCCATCCCTGTGCCCACCTGTTGAGGTGTCCTCGTAAAGAGAGACAGTTACGGGTCGGCACTTTTCTCTTCTTTTCCTCTTCATAACCACTTAGAGTGGAAGTGAAAGCGAAAAAGGAGAGAACAAAACTTGGTTGATCTCTCCATCATAGGAATCGGCATAACACGAAAGTAAAAGTTATGCTTAGAGAAATATTTGAATATTTACTGTACAATGATATAAGAGAGCTTGCACAATGTCTGTTGGTGTTCGGCAGCTATAGGACCATTTCACAAGGACGTAACTATGTTAACGCTTGGTGGTACATCTCCATACCGGCGACAACGTCCATGATCAATGATTAAACAAACCTTTGGTATAGCTGTAGTAGTTAACGGTGAGAGCGTAATCAGAGGAAGCGGTGTGACAGCCAGAAGAGCTTCACTAATTGGACGCTGAGCTTGGGTTAAGGGCGCTATCCCGCGCTATGTTAAAACGTTAATGAACACTACGTCCGAATGAGAAGAAAACGCAACGCGCGTCGCCTTTCGTCTCCAGAGCAGTAGTGATATTTCTTGGGGCGAGCGTAAGCGGGGAACGCGATAATACAGCAAGGCGAGGCACGCGCGCAACGCTGAGCTATTTTTAATATGGATGAATATTATGAGCAAGGTCGAGGTTTGGGCGTAGGTCACCCCCTCACGGTGTGTTTAGGCGTTGACATAATTGCGCTTATATTGGAAACGCGCCGAACGGGACGGATGCGTAGCAACGACGCGCTGCAGGAGCTAATCGCGGAGGCCACGGTCACGATGCATTACTTCATTTTATGGCTCTTAGAGGCCGACACCTCCCCGCCGAACAAGAGCATTGTGAGAGGAAAGTCGGAGAAAAAAAGGCGCGTTTGTAATTCCTCCTGAGCGCGAAACCATGGCGCTGTGGATAGCGTGCCCGGCATCTGCTGTCGCGGACCGAGATGTCGTGGGTTCGACTACCGTTGAAAAAGCTTTCTATCTTCGCAATCTGATCGTGTGAGTTATTACGACGTTATTTCCGTGGCAGAAATACGTCACTGAAGTCTTGGTGGACCCGGCATACAACACTTTCGTGTTAAAAAGCTCAACCAGCTGTGCATAGCGGACACATGATGAAACAGCGAAGCTGTGGGCTCACAAAGCCTTCGCTTCGCCAATTATTAACGCGATAGCGTTAAAGAACTCGTTTCTGAAAAAATCTGGCGCCAGCGTTGGTGTCGGCGTCATTGGTTGTCAGCGAAAAATCATCACCTTTTCCGTGAACAAAAAAAATCACGCCATATCCACGAAAAGAATGATGATGAGTGGGCGAAGCTCGATCGTTTTCATCCATGGCATAAAGAGAATGTGTGGTCTGGAACGCGCTTATACTTCATGGTCATCAGCGTCATCGTTATCACGTGTAGTTGGTACATTGCACTATACTTGAACGCGCTTATACTTCATCGTTATCACGTGTAGTGGGTACATTCCACTATACTGCGCCATCGTCTTCTTTATCACGTGTAGTGGGTACATTCCACTATACTGGAACGCGCTTATACTTCATCGTTATCACGTGTAGTGGGTACATTCCACTATACTGCGTCATCGTCATCTTTATCACGTGGAGTGGGTACATTCCACTACACGTGGCTACCTACCTACCTACCTACTACTACTACAGAGGAGGGACAGACCCACACCCTAAGGAGCTTCGCCCCTAAAAAGTCACAGTTTCACCGCAAGAGTGAAGCAAGGAATGCGATAGCAACAAATTGTAATGTTATACGAATTGAGGCTGCTAGATAACTCTTTCAGAACCGATCTTATTCGGAGAAAAAGAGCATGAATGTCATGTAGTGAAAGGAGTCTCCTCAGTGCACGTAATATTGCATGAGAAAAGAGTACAATCATACCAGGCGTCAAAACATGGGAATCGCGTAATGAGTGGTTGTTTAAAGGCTCGCTCACTACAAAGCGCACAGACCAATGTTCGCGACTTGCCTTACGGACGCGTAGTGGACCCTTAGCTGATTCGCAAAAGGAGAATTTTTTATGGTGTGGTGGGCACCTAGCAACTTTACTTGCGGTCGGCGTTCTAGGATAGCTTGTAACGGCCAATGTTGCGCGCATGGTCGTTCGTTTCTTTACGGCATGGTTGAGGTATGCAACGAGAGCCGAAGCAAGGCTGGCGCTTGAGATGGTGATATGTACCGGGCCCAATTACGCTATCACATTCTACTCTTGAAGACAAAGCTGAAGCGTTCTCCAAGTTTTCTTAGCTGGTTGAATGAAGTGGAATGAAGCGAGTTGAATGAACTGGGATGAAGTGGGAATGAAGTGCAATGTAGTGGCTGAATGAAGTGGGAGGAGTGGCGGGAATAGTAGTGGGCGCAGTGGGGAGTGGTCCGAGTCATCAGTAGTGGCACCCGCCCGTTACCGATCAATGACGGCCCCTGGACGTCAAAGCCTCGACTAAGAAAAGTTAAAAGCAAGATAGAGAAAGAAAGCAGGTGACAGAAGGAGAAAGAGAACCTACAGAGAAATAAAGGTTATAATCACATGAAAGCATAGGAACTCACAGAAAGACGCAAAAAGACAGAAAAATAGATAGGAAAAACACACTCTAAAAAGAGAGAGAAAAACCACAGGGCAAGAAAGGAAGGGAAAGTAACAGAGAAAAACGAACAAACAGTGAAAAATTCAGGGAGAGAATGATAGAGATCAGTGTTGCGGAGTTGCCATTCCGGAATTGCAATGACTCCGGAATTATTCCACATTTTTGCGACCCCGGTATGGAATGGGAATGGAATGGGCACAACGCTTGGTGGAATGGAATGGGAATGGAATTAAGCGCCTTTTGCACGGAATGAAATGGGAATGGAATCACGTCTTTTTTCGAAAATAGAGGACGTTTTCGTCTACGCGCTGTTTTTGAAACTTCAAACATTAGTAAGTCAGAGCCTCGAATTTAACAATAAAGCAGTATCTTTAAAATGGCTTGGCTGATTACAAGCACGGAACATTTATAAGCACGGCGTCTACGACAATTCTATCCTTATATAGGCTGTGCTGCTCCGAAGTTGGTCTCTTTGTTCGAGTAACCGCGGCTCTATGCCGTTGGTATTCGTCGTGCGAAACTACGGCGGCGGCATAACCCCCCCCCCCCCCCCCCCAATACGCCTTGTTTTTGTTTTTAGATGTGAATCATCTTATGGCGAAGCTTAATCCGGTGGTGGTGGTGTGCGGCGTGGCCTCCCTTACTGCTCATGCGCAAACCCTTTCAAAAAAATAAATAAAAAACGTCCTTTCCGCCTTTCTCTCCTCCAGGCATCCCTCACCGCGGCAACCACACCCTCACTGCGCATGCGCCTCCCCTCTCCTCTCTCCCCTCCTACGCTCCCCCTCTCTCCTCTAGGCATCCCTGCCCGCGGCGTCCACACTCCCACTGCGCATGCGCGTCCCCTCCTCTCTCTCCTCTCCTACGCTCCCCCCCTCTCTCGCCTCGCGACGCCGACACAGGCAGCGTCTGCTAGCGAGTTTCTTGGTTGAAAAAACCGACTGCTCGCGCTGCACAACCGTTCACTGGCCACTCCGTATATATGGCAATGGATTTTGACCTGCAACGTGGTGCCGGTGGGAGATTTCTGCTGTGCGTTGTTGAACAATAAAAATTCGCAGCGTGCGCGTTAACTAAAAGCGGACTGCGGGTCTCTGTGTCCGGTCGGAGTCTTCTGTCTCTCATTGCCCATTAGCAGCGATTGGCATGTTCCAGTAGGAAACACCGCTCCATCACTTTGTGAGTTGCGCCTCCCCAGTTTTCTCTCCTGCGAAACGCTGCGCTGAGCGCCAGCGTCAACGCCGCCGCCAGTGTAAGCGTTTGCGCCCGCTGCTTCACATCTACACATGGTTCCCTTTAGCGGGAGATGGTGTAATTTTTTGTTTTTTTTTCCCTCAGCTGCATCCCAGCCGCCTGCTGTCTCCCCCGTGTTCGCATCGCCAAGCAAAGAGGGCATTGGGGAGGAACGCATTTTGCAACACCCTTAATTGCTACTACTGTAACATCGTGCTCAAAATAGACATGTAGTGCTGAGTACATGTTTTTTTTTTCGAAGACGAAGGCCTTAACGCATTCTCTGGGTACACCTTTAGTTAGCCAGAGCTAAGGGTAGGCGTGGTGTAAAAGTGTGTACGATCTGCCAATTTGTAAAAAAGAAACCGAGGCATAAGTTAGTGTACAAACAAATGCATTATCCCAGCAGATACTGAAGGGAGAAACAAATTATCTCTGCGCGACGGTTCCCATTGGTACCCCCGCACGAAATTGGTGAATACTCTATGCATAGCCTGATCTTTATCTCACCAGCAGTTTACTACATGGCACACGTAAGTAACCTTTGCGACAAGGAAGACATTGCATACCTGCGCACAGGGGAACGCAGAAAGTTCTCCTCAGACCATCCATGCTTGCGAGGCGCGCTTGACGAGCGTGAGTGCTGAGTACCAGTGCGGCCCGGTGTCCGTATTCGATGCCAAGGTGCAAGGTGCCCGAGCGGTGTACTGTTCCAACTAATACCAGCAGATCTAGAGGGTTTCGTTCCCCATTAACCGAAATGTTAGTTTTCTCCATATTCACGACCACTCCAGACGTGTGGGAAAATTGCTTAGCCTTCTTGAACACTACTTTTGTCAGCATGAAAATACGCTATGTCGACATTTTAGCATTAACACATTTAGGCTTAAACAAAATTAAAACATCACCATTCGTTCAAAATGCTGACCATGCAAATGCTATGGGTAGCGGGAGACGATCCCCTATGGGAATTAGGCTAGTAGGGTGTTTGTACTGCACGAGATACTATCCCTCGACCTTGGTAACATGTTTTGCGTACTTTTTCAGTTCTTAGTACATCTGATGACATCAGTTGTATGGGGCGTTCATTCTTAACTCGATAAAAGTATCAAGATGCCTTTCCAACGTTGAGGAATTACAGGAATGGAATTGAACTGCCCAGCCATTCCCGGAGTGGGAATGGGCTAAGTTTTTTTCATTCCGAAGAATTGAAAGGAATGGAATTGCGGCAACTTCTAATTCCCCGGAATGGAATTGGAATGGAATGGAGGCGCCCATTCTGCAACACTGGAAGCGATAAATGTATATATAGAGAGAAAAACAGAAAGAAAAATAAAAATAGGTAGTGAGAGAAAAAAATGGAAAACGACATATACAAGAAGACATACAATAAACAGAGAGACAGATAAAGAAAGAAAAATTATAAAGAGAAACGAAAGAGTAAACATTCACACAACAGAGAGAAAGAGAAACAGAGAAAAATAAATAGACACAAGAAAGGCCACCCAGCTCCACTCACTTTTCGTGCTTCGCATAACCAGCTGCCTTAATTCATTGACGCTCCTCGCGGATGGCCCTTCTGATGGGATCAGCCAAATGTAATAATAACAATACGTGGGGTTTAACGTCCCAAAACCACGGTATCATTATTAGTGAAGCCGTATTGGAGGGCTTCGGAAATTTCGACCGTCTGGTGTTTTTAAGGTGCACTGATATCGCACAGTACACAGGCCTCTACCATTTCGCCTGCATCGAAATGCGACCGTCGCGCCCGGGATGGTACCCGCGACCTTTCGGTCAGCAGCTGAGCATTGTAACCGCTACACCACCGCGGCGGACGATCAGCCAAAGGTGCGGCAGGTTGTGAAGGGCGATCATCTAGCGGAAGCATAGGAGTTCGCGAGCCACTTCTGCTCGAATGAAGTCCTTAATATGGGTGGAGAGTAACATATCGGGCGTCGGGTTGGCGGCGAACGTCAGGCCCGAGAGCGAGTTGGCAGGTGAAATAGCGGTGCGTGCAAGGACCCTTTGTCGACGCAACTCATCGAAGCTCTGGCAGAGTGGGACGATGGCCACTACAGAAGAAGGGTTGCGCGCAAGAAGCATCTGGAAGGCGTCGTCCTCGATTCTTTTGAGGATATGCTTCACTTGGTCCTCCTCGCTCATAGATGAATCGACGCGAGCGCAAAGGTTTACGAAATCCTCTAAGTTGCTTGTGTACGTCTCACCAGGTAGTTGAGCGCGCTGGCGTAGACGTTGCTCAGCACGGAGCTTTCTCAAAGTAGGGCGGCTGAAAACTTCCGTGAATTATGTCTTGAAAGCGGACCAGGTTGGTAGTTGACGCTCATGATTGTACAACCAGAGGTTCGCAACTTCAGCAAGGTAGAAGATCACGGCCCGTAGTTTCGCTGGGTCATTCCATTTGTTGTGCTGGATGACGAGTTGATAGATTCAAAGCCAGTCTTTGGCGTCAGTCTCACCAGCGACGCCAAAGAGTGGAGGGTGGGAGCGGCGGTGGCTCCAGGTTCGTTGTCGACAGCATCGGTCATAGTTGCGTTCGAAGGGGCTGGCAACGTTAGGTTATGAAGTTCCAGGTTGAAGCAAGGGATTCCAGCAACCTCCACCAAATGTCGTACGGTGATTTCTTATGAGGCATCGACACCTTAAACAGTTGAGGTTGCACCGGCAGAACACGAAGGTAGATCGCGCGCATAGCAACAACAGCCGAAACTTGTCGTCTTCCTCTTACTTCCTACAACAACAATAATCAATAAATCAATCAATCAATCGATCGTTCAATCAATCAACCAATCATTTATTTAACGTGCCCAGGAACAACGATAAGGTCTTTGTGCAGGCGCACGCAGAAATAAAACAAAAAAATACAATACAATGCAGAGTCTTTAGAAAGAGACATCAAATAAAAAAGACAGACATAGCATAGACAAAAAGAAAACAACGCAAAGAGGGAAGAGTTATAAAATTGGGGGACCCTTAAGCTTCACCTTTAGGAGTTGAACGCTGTAGCAATATCCTGTTCCTAGAGCGTACTTCAATCACTTAGAGCATACTTGCTATGCACGCCCACTACGTGGTGTTAAGGGAATAGGCGCACTAACGCGTGTACCTTTCGTAATGGGTGGCCGGCTTTCAACAAAGAAGTCGTTATGATATTCACGTGTTGCGACGCCCGATGGCAAGGTACGCTTGTACCACGCAATATTACTGCGATATTACATATTTTATTCTGACGTATGTATACAGTGGGCGTGCGTTTTGGAAGCAAGGGTTATTTTCACTCGATTACCAAGCAGAAGAAGTTATTTTCAAGGTATTTTCAAGCGTACTCGTGGCTGTATGGTCTGCTTGCCACGCAGATGGTCCGGGCTCGCTCCTCACTCAGACCCGGAAATTTTTATGATTTATTTTATTTGCATCCTTCTCGATTTTTCGGTAACAGACAAGATGGTGATTTTTCGCTTACAATCAACGACGCCGACGCCGGAATTTCTGCGAAACGAGTGCTTTAACGCTGTCGCGTTAAAAAGACAACACGAGAATCATGAAATAGGAGTGAAAAATAATGTGGAATATACAAAACTATTCGGAAGGCTTCCTAAAAGACGGAAAAGGGAAGAATTCATACATTGGGCAAAACTAGGTTAAGAGAGTGCAAAGCTGGGATAAAAACAATGACTGTGGACAATGAAAAACATCAAGATCAAGAAAGCTAACATTATAGACTTTGTATTTTACGAATGGTATAGTGCTGTAAGAAGCTGGCACGTACATGAAACGGTCGATTCTCTCTGGTTAAATTACGTGGAATTCGAAAGTTAATAGAATTGAGAAGTAAAGGGGAGGATATCACACCCTGAACTAGCTTGTAAGGTAATAACAGGTCAGCGCGATTTCGTCGGCAGGGAAGTGATGGCAATGATAATAATCCACAGCGTTAGAACAAGATCCAGAGTCATTTCTAGCAAAACGATGTTTCTAATGAATAGGAAGTTTTTCTGGACTAGCTCAATGGCGTTACTGCTGGATTTAGCAATGCCATTCCAGATCACAGATGCATATACAAGTTGAGGAAGACATATTGCGTTGTACAATTTGAGGAAGGCTGTAGGAGAACTGAATTCTGCAAACACAGCCGAGAGAACGAAGGCCCCGTGTGGCAGCGCGTTTTGCGTGAGCAGAAAAATTTAACGTGCTATCAAGAACAACACCAAGATCACTGATCTCATCAACCTTACATGACGAAACGGTATTGACAGAGCATGGAAAAGACGCGATGGATGTTTTACGTGATATACTCATGAATTTGGTCTTTGAGGTATTCAGGTAAAGGTTATTGTTGTTCCACCATTCGGAGAAAGAACATAAATCTGACTGCAGCAAGCGACAGCCGTTAACTGATTATTTTCCTTAAATATATTGATGTCATCGGCGTACAAGAGAAAGAAGAATAACGAGTTTCAGAAGAAACATCATGAACGTAAATTAAGAATAAGAGCGGGCCTAATACCGACCCTTGAGGGACCCCACTAGTCACTATGTATAACGAAGACGTTGGGCCATTTACGGCAACGTAACATGATCTATTAAGCAGATAGCTATGCAGGGGATTCACAACAGAGGAGTCAACATCAAAGAGTGCAAGTTTAAACAGAATGAGTGAGTGGCTGATTACGTCAAAAGACTTGCTCAGGTCACAGTAGACTACGTCAACCTGTCCTCTCTGAGAAATAGGTGGGGGGGGATCGGCGGGATGAAACTGGCAAGATTTGTGGTAGTTGAGCGGCCAGCGAAAAACCAGTGTTGATTAAGAATCAGTGAATTTTTCACGCTAAATTACAATATGTTGTAAAGAGCTAGCTCAAAGATCTTTGATGCGGCACACAGTAGAGAAATCGGGCGATAATTAGAAACATCAGCTTTTGGAGCCCGACTTAAATACTGGAAAAACACGCGCAGTTTTCCACCATGCTGGTAAATGTGCAAGTTTTTAGACACTTATTAAATATTGTGGTGAGTACTGGGGCAAATGTACTACCATAAGACATTAGTATGGCGGAGGGGACGCCATGTGGGCCGCGTGATAAGGACGGTTTAAGCGCTTATTGCATGAGCAGATGAGGTTTTCATCCAGCGAGAAACCACTAGATGTGCTAACTGCCATGGGCTGTTGTCAGATGTGAGTGCTGGAGTCTGAGGCCTTATAAACGGATGAGGAAAGCGTGGAAAAACAGTCAGCGACGGCATGCACTTCAACACCGCTTGAGTCCAGTAGTCTGAAGGACTCCCCACTTTTGCTAGACCATTTGCGAACATACTTCCAAAACTCAGCTGCCCTGTCGGAAGCGTTTTTTTTCTAATAATTCAATATAGAATAATAATAATAATAATAATAATAATAATAATAATAATAATAATAATAATAATAATAATAATAATAATAATAATAATCACTTGTTCAAAACAAACAATAACTATGTGAAAATGAATGCGATAGCACCTACTCATTCAAAATGTTTTAGGCATACACGAAAGTATAGCAAAAAAAAAAGTGTACAGCTTGCACTAGTGGCCAAGGCTGGAACCAACAGCGGAACTAATGTTCGACTTAGCGACGTTTCGCTAGCAAGGCCAAACTTTTGCTCGAGATGCTAAGTTTCTGCTACTAGTATTAAGTATGGCTTGTCTTGGATGTGCTTCTCCAGTTTCGGTGGATTCCCCCACACTACGCACGTGTCACGTGGTCTTAGATGGAACACGTCACGTGACTAGTTACGTCATGTTGCGTGAATTTTGTAACGTGACTGGTGTTACGTCATGTTACTTGATTTTAGTCACGTCTCTAGCAGTTACGTGGAGTTACGTGATCTTAGCCACACAACTAGTTGTACGTGGTTTACCGCGGGAACGTGCTATCTTAGTGAGTCCAGATGCATTGTTCAGTGCGCAGGTGAAGAGATGAGAAAAATGTTTAGATGGAAAAATGTTCAGATGGCACACCGGCAACGAAGAGGGAAAACAAACAACTTTCAGAGAGAGACAGAGGGAGACTAAACATCTTTATTTTGGGTAGTCTTTAGGTGTCGTCTTCGGGGTGGTCTCCCACTTCCAGGAAACAATAGGATTTCGCCGCGTCTACAGCCCTCTCCACCAGCTGGCGCTGATCTTCGAGGGTGGGGCTGGCTAAGGTTCGCTCCCAAAGCGTGTGGTACGGTATGGATGCACTAAGAGGTGACTGTGTACGACCCCCTACCCTATGGTAAATCGTGCCCTGAGCTCCACAAAAGTGGCAATGTGGGGTGAACATCTAGAGGGTAAAGCGGTAATTTCTATATGGCTGGGGAAAGCTGTTGGTTCTCAGTGCTCTTAGGATGCGTTATTGAGCAACGGTAAGCATTCTGTGTGGGAGTGGGAATATTCTTCTTTGCAGAAAGTAATCCTTGATACTACAGTATATTGCGCATGAAGAACAGGAAAAAGGTTACTGCTAGAAAAACACTTGAATACTTTCGCGTGGGCTCGTGAACAAAGCCAGAAATCCTGCCATCTGACCTGTTAACTCTTGTTTTGTAAAAAGCGCGCAAAAACATGAACGAAAAGTACATCGGGGAAACTCACTGCGACACGGATATTAATGTGCAATGCGTACGGCAGCGAATTCCTTTCACGAATGGCGCTACCAGTTTTCTTCAAGTTCTGCTCGTTGCGAGAAAGTAAGACTGTCCCCACACGCACCTGTGCTGCCTTCACCGCTTCCTACAACCAGACCTTTTTTAAGACATGAAATTGGGCGGGCACAGCAGATTTGCACTAGGGAGCGCATCTGGCGCAACGCGCTTTGGAGGACTGGCTGGCGACGCCCTCACGCGGAGCGCGCCGTCGTGAGTGTATACAAAACAGCTTCATTATATTTGCGGCTGCCCAGGCCGTACGGAAAGAAGCGAGCGCGCCTCCAGATTGGACGTGGCTAAATAAAGCTCAAGATTTATCTCGCACAGTGACAGGAAACAGAGGTGTCCATAAGGACGAGTGCACGTTCTATTGTGGCGTTGTTTCGTGGGCAGTGCCCTTGTGATCCTGCAGAAGACTGTGGCTAGTATACTATTTGAACAATCTGCTTTGCCGGTAGACATTCTATGGTTGTATATACTTTTCTATTACACGATAGCCTGTCATTTTTAGTTGCTTCAAAGCATACACTAATTATTATAGCTTTCTGAAGTTTTATAGGTAAAAAAAATAACGCCATATTCACGAAGTGAATGATGATGAGTGGGCGAAGCTCCGGAGGTAATCTGGTAAACCGTGAATCCCCGTAAATTTTGCCCACTGGATCATCGTACAAAGACCTGACACACAAACGCAGGGGTGTGGTGTGATTATACATACAGTATATACACAATGTTTCATTATTTACGTATTGATAAAGTATATACACAATGTTTTATTATTTACATATGGGGTAGATGATGGTTTTGTTCAAGAGCTCTACGGAGTGGGTACATTCCACTATACTGGAACGCGCTTATTCTTCATGGTCATCAGGCGTCATCGTCATCTTTATCACGTGTAGTGGCTATATTCCACTATACGTGGCTACCTACTACTACATACTACAGAGGAGGGACAGACCCACACCCTAAGGAGCTTCGCCCCTAAAAGTACGATGTGATTAGGGGCAGGCAGTAACAGGCACTTCTGAATAGTTGGTGACACCTGGGTAAAATTGGTATACACTAAGACCGGCAATTCTGCTTTCATGAAAAATTGACCACCGTGGTAGGGCGCCGAGGCTGGAAAGTGGTGCAAGGATTGGTTTTGAACGCACTTACATAACCACAGCAGCATGATGGACCCACCAGTGGCTCATGGAAATTATTAGAGATTCAAATATTCTGTAGAGTATCAGAAGTATCCGGAGAACGGTAATTTTATGTTATCTACCTAAATAGTCCCGTGTTGGCTCATGCTATTTTGCATAATATTTTTTTACGTTTTCAGATAGACCAGCTTGTGCTCTCTGGATACAAAATGGAACAGCAAAAGAAATTCAACGGATTTGCGAACTGGCATACAATAATAGCTGCAGTTCTATTAGGGCAAACTTATACATCTATAACGAAACAAAATGTAGAAGGCTACCATGCCAATCAAATCAGGAACATTTTGTTATTACCAGCATTTCTGAAGGGTACCTATGAAATGAAGTCAGAAAACCTCAAAAATTAATTACTGTTTTTAATTATCTGAGTTTATTGCCCAGGATAACGCCTAAAAGACATGGACACTTTCATTCTAAGATAGTTATTAATTAAAAAATCCCGAAATTTTGCGCAAAGACAGCCCCGCAAAAGCAGCTGAAAATGAAATTTCGAAGAAACAATAAAGAGTGTTAAATGTGTTACTTTTCGTTCAAAAAAAAGAATAATTTTCGAACAGAGCCGTATAAAAGCGCCATTTTTTCTCAACCAGAATTCTTAACGGTTACATGTTCCTAAAATTTTCGAAATTGCAATGAACTTTTCTAAAAACTGCTATTTCAAATGTTAGTGACGTACTTTTAGAATATTTCTGAAGCATGTTAGGAGTATCTTCACAAAGCTGGCCTTGAGCATGGCGTAGTGGAGCTTTCGACAACTGCGTATCCCACAGGTTTCCGAATGCAGTCTGACGAGGTTTTGAGAACATCATTGAAAACTAGCAAGAAAGTTCTCCAATAATATGCAAACAAGAGACGCCGCTCTGATAAAATTTTGATAAACGCCTTTTCGCCACTCTAAGAACGCCAATAAAAGCAAATAATGGTAGCTTTTTCTGTGCCGTCCACGTAACTGTTATGAGGCAAAACGAAGGGTGAGTACTACAAGGTATGTCATGCTTTCTGTGGGTCGACGACCTCCCTCTCTTGTCGGGTGTTCTAGGGTTAGCACGGAGAGAACTCGTAAGAATGCCTCACTTTTGCTGCTCCCCGCGGGAGAACTCTAGTCGCCCATGTCTGAAACTTATTTCCATGGGTTCAAGGGACGGCATCTCGTGGAACAGGGTTCATGGTGCTGTATTAAGCAAATGTCTGTGGCGGCTTACTTATTCTCGACCGATGTGAATAATGACTGAAATATCCCCCCCCAAAAACTTACGCATCTCCACGAAGTGAATCATGCTGAGTGGGCAAAGCACTGGGGATCGTTCTTACCGTAAATCACCAGTGACATGGCCCACTCACGCATGTAAATGAGTGCCAACGCGTGTGTAGAGTATATACAATGTGGTTTTGCCGTCGAGCCGCCGCTTCCCGCGCCCTGAACACCGGGGTAGCAGCTTGATGACGAGGTTGCTGTTTTGCCGCTGCTTCCCGAGCTCTCGCTACCGGGGTAGCTTGCTGTCTTCGTGGACGTTGAGCCGCCGCATGCCGCGCTCTCGTCTACGGAGTAGCAGCTTGTTGTCAGCGTGGCCGCTTTGGCTTTCGCGGCCGAGAGCGCTTTCGCGATCGTTTTCATCCATGGCAGAAAGAGAATGTGTGGTCTGGAACGCGCTTATTCTTAATCGTCATCAGCATCATCGTAATCGTCATGACGTATAGTGGGTACCTTGCATGTGCTGTGCCATGACGGACATATGGTGGGCGTATAGTGTGTGCCTTGCATGTGCTGTGCCGGACAACGGACCACGGATAAGCCTAAACCCTACGGGGCTTCGTCCCTTAAAAAAAAAAAATGTGTGCGAGCTTTCGCGATGGTCACCTCGTGACGCTGAAGCTACGAGGGCTAGGACCGGTTAGCGGGCGTGAATTTCCTGAGGCAGACATTTTGTACGACCGCTTCGTTTACTGCGATTCAGGCAGTGGCGC
>JALIZH010012785.1:47500-113266 GCA_030522465.1 Rhipicephalus appendiculatus | reverse complement strand
CGAACCCACGACCGCTAGACGCTCATCTCACTGCGAAGCGGACACGTTATCGACTACACCACGCTGGAAGGTGGCGTTTAGCGTTTATTTCTTCAGGTTGTAAGTAATGTGTCTGATCTGTCTCTTCATTTACTTGTTTATAAGCGCAGATTTGAGTGTCTTCGCACGCGGGTCAACCAAACGGACTGTAGTTCATGTGTTTGTTTTGTGCTTCGCGATATCGCAACGTCAATCTGACACGTTTTGCCAGTAAAAAAAGATCAGCGTTGCTGAAGATATACACGGCATTCGCACTGACTCGCTAAGCGGTTAGTCATTTCTCTGTAGGAAACATCGCACTTCTCAAGTGCACACTGAACAATTCGGTTTTCTTCACCCCCTTTGACACATTTTCGGTCATTCTTGTTCACGTTCCGCGACTACAGCCATAATACTTCACGGTAGCCGTACCGTATACATTAGGCTTATGACAGCAGGCTCCGTTCTCGTAGCGAAAAAACATGAACGCTTACTGATATACGAATAATGCAAGAGCCGCTTGAATTTCGTTTCGATCGTGACCGATTCAGTGAGGTCATATTCGTTTATTTAACTACACAAATCCGAAGCTAGAAACGCGGATACTTAAGAGTTCCACGTACCATCCAGTGCTCTGAAATTCACTGGGAGGCGCTGGAAACGCTGTTCTTTTTCTTAGTCGCCTCCAACGTCACAACAAACAAATCCAGTAGTCTTTACTGCACATATGTGTGGTTATTAAGAAGTGGTCATCACTCGCGATGTGCCGGCACTTCGATATATAGATCAGGAGCAGGAGTATAACCGCGTTTTACTCTATCCTGCCTGAAGAGTATATGGGCATTCCACTCTCTCAGAGCGAGGTAGACTATAAAGCACTTTCACTCTCTTATTTCATAGAGAGTGAACAATGCTTTCACTCCATCCCATGCTTTGCGAGAGTAGAACACTCTGGGGAATAAATAGGCTTTTTTATTCATGCGATACCCTGCGCAGTTTTTAGAGTGTAGCGCTGACGGTTCGTTCTCCTTCGCAGTCGGTCTTTACTTGTCTCCTCGGCGACCCTCTTCAAAACTTGTCACTGCTCCCACGGCGTCATCCCTTGACACTTCGAAGTCCGACTGACCGCATTGCATCATCAAACAGCACGTCTTCTCTGGTCAAGCGATCCACGCTATTACATGAACAACAGGCTTCATTACTGACTGACCCTCCGCCAATCAATCAATCAACTAATCAACTAATCAATCAATCAATCAATCAATCAATCAATCAATCAATCAATCAATCAATCAATCAATCAGTCTTTATTAGTTGCGTCAAAAGTGTAGTACATTGCAGGTGAATATGCAGGAGGAGGTCCCAAGTTTACTAACCGCAGGCGGTTACCTCCTATGTTAATCCAATGGAAAAACTCAATTACGAACAAGAAATAAACAAGAGCGTGTTTTAAGTGTTACAAGTAACAAGCAAATTACCGAATGTTCAGGTTAGCATTCAGCAACATCACGAAATCAACGAGATGCGGCAGTTATACATTGAATAAATACGTTTTTTAATTTTCCCTTAAAAACATGGATGTGCATTAAAATTTTTCAAATCATATGATAGTGAATTCCATGACGAGATTGATGAAAAAACAATGCTCATTTTCCCGTAATTAGTGCGAACTTTAGGTGACAAAAGGTTATTAGAAACAGCGAATCTCGCGCGCTTGGGTTCCGCCAGGCCCCGGAAACTCTCAAATTCCAGCGATCGCACCAGAGGGCGAAAAAATTGACCGCGGCGAGTTCCATCGAGATGCGCGTATAGTGGATATACTTACTCCTCTTGCAGCGGTCGGATAAGTTAGTTCGCATTTTCCGTGTTAGCGGCGCTCAACGAAGCCAAATATTTCATTTCAGAAAGTATAAAAATATTTTAAAAGCTTAGTTACCGTGTCATTTTTGTCATAGAGCTAGTAGGAATTGGTTTATGTATTACTTCTAGATTTAATAAAAAAGAGCTTGATTGTTTGAGACCAGGTATTGAGATTACACTGACGCTCGAAAAGCAGCAGCCCATTAGCATCGCTTGCGTTATGGTCGGTTAATTCATTCATGATGTACCGCGGTTGTTCTCTTTGATCGGCATTAATAAAGCAGTGCCAGTTTGTGTGCCAAACTTAACATGCCGCTACCGCAAAGCGGACATGTCTAAAGCTTGTGAATCATGTCAGCTGCGGCGCTTCACCGATATTATAAACGTCAAGCTGCACAGCTTCCAGCGTGAAAATTCAACGTCGGCAAAGTGCTAGGAGACTTCCTACGAAAATTGAATAACCATGTAATATGTGGGCCTGCGCACCGGTGAATGAAAATGCAGTGCTTTGCATATGAACATAGCTTTCTTTTTTTCCTCTTCTTTTTTTTTTTTGCATGCACTACGGTTTTTGTCATTTGATAAGGTCCAGCAGATCAAATGCACAGCTTGTGAATTCCAGTGACACTTTATAAGATTATTTACTTCGATCTCACATTTGAAGAAAATATCTTTACCGCTAAAGTTTAATAATAAGCAATAATAATAATTGTTCGGGTTTAACGTTCCAAAACCACAATATGATTATGATGGACGCCATAGTGGAAAACTCCAGAAATTTCGACCACTTGGGGTTCTTTAAAATGCACCTAAAACTAAGTACACGGTCCTGGAAGCATTTTCGCCTCCATCGATAATTGCAGCCGCCGCGGCCGGTATTCGATCACGCGACATTTGTGTCAGCAGTCGAGCACCATAACCATTAGAGCACCGTGACGGGTTACTGCTAAACTTTGTAACACAGATCACAGCCTTCAACGGCGACTGCGACGGCGGGGTGCCGGCCTAAGGAGCTTCGCTCCTAACAAAGTGGGCAGATGCGCACGTGCGCGTGCTGCCTTACGGTACATTGCGGAACGGTAAAATAAATTATGGCGTAATGGGCCAATTCGCAGCTGTACTTGCGTAGGCATTCATCAATCAATCGAAGTAAATCGATTAGTACAGTCCATCTATCCCTGCAAAACATTGGCTTTCCTCAGTGAACGAGTATTGAGGAAGTTAAAACGGGAAGCAAGAGGTGATGCTGGTTAAGGATACACCGGTCGTCAGGCATTCCGTATGTGCATGCTCTTTCTTACTGCATGAAAAAGGTGGGAAGTCATTTTTGGATTTATGTAGTATTTTCCTCCAAGAACATGTTAGGTAGCATCTGCCTAGCGGTTCAGAAGAGAGTTGAGGTTAGCAGGAAAAAATGGAAAGAGTGTGACGTTAAGCACCGGGATAGATTGGTTGATTGTGGAAAGGGGGTAGTATGTCCTATTCCCTTATCGTGTGGAAAGTGTTATATCGGTCAAACCGGGCGCTGTGTGAACAACCGATTAATGGACCACAGAAACTCTTTGACAGAGCAGTGTTCGTCTAATCTCTGCCTGCATTGCAAGGAATGTAAATGTCATCCATTACTGAATGAAACAAAAGTGTTGTCGAGGCTCAAAGATAGGACCGCGCGAGAGATTGTTGAGGCCTTTTACATTCACAAGTCCGGTGACATATGTGTGGCAAGGCCATCGGTGAAGTTGCATACATTAATTGAAAGATGTGGCGCAAGGTTACCACTTAGAAGAGACAAGAAGAGACAGAAAGAACGCCAACTCACAACTATGTTTATTTTCATGAAGCATTTACATTATACAGGCTCTTTGAGGACATGCGCAAAACATTTCACTCACTGCACATGCAGGAACGAACAGACGAGGTTTGATAAGAAGGTCACAATTACGACATCAGAAACTCGAGATTGATTATTTAACCGCCAACCTGTAATCATAACCACGTGGCTTTACATTTTCTTTATATGTGTGTTTTCTGGCAATAAACTTTCATTTGTTAGTCTGCGCTTGTCTCGTGGTTTCGTCCCTTCGTGTTTGTGTCTTTTTTTTTTTTGCGGAAAATACCACTCACTCGGCATTCATAGATAGTTTGAAAGGGTCTATGTTACGCCTTCCGACGTTGGTTTCCTTGCTATACGGCTCAGGTGTCCACCGAGAAGCGAAGGCAGTCTAGCGTTCGAGAAGGTGATGGGAACGGGGCGAACATGGTCCGAATTCACTACAGTGTTCTACTCTTGAAGCAAAAGCTCAAGAGTCCCCAAAATTATTTTTCTAAATATAAATCCGGGAAAAAAGCAACATGTAACGTTCTCCAGGGTACACGAGATGCCAGGTTTTGTCTTTCACTCTAACGGCCATTTCAATCTATTCGGCGAGTTTTGGCTTGCCACGTATAATAGACACTCCCTTTGATTCAATTCAATGATCTATTTATCTTTCATTCAACAATGAAAAAAAAGATGTGAACTTTCTTTTGGAGAGTTGCGTCTCCCACGGCTCAAAGGAGAGAGGTTGATCATCAAAAAAATTGGATGTGGCCTAACTCACCCAGGCCTGGGTGTGCGTTGCGAGAGGTACGGTTAATCTTATTGGACAGATTTGGTTGAACGTCCGCAACAGCTTTGTGGACGCAGACTGCCATAGGAAAAGGCTGGCAGGCTTCGTCCGCAGAGCTGCTGCTGACGCCCAACTAAATCTGTTTCTTGTTTGGGTTGGCTCTCTGTGCGGTTACGCTTCTCGAGGCGTCCGGCTCGTACTTCCTCCTCGGCTCGCGGCCTCCACTTGGTTTCATTCCGACGACGAAGCCTGGCTTCTTTCAGTCTCTCCGACTCACTTTCCATATCTACCGGCGAATCCCACCGAGCCGCCACTTCTATATATACGATGCAACACCGGCTCCTCCTGTGTTAAGTTTGAGCAGCGCGACTGAACCTGGACAGACAACACGCACGCGCGCGCACACCCAACTCACACCCCCCCCCCCCACACACACACACGCACAGACACAGCGCTGACTTTTCGGAAACGTGGTTGCAACGCGGTTTCACTGGCTTCTCCTCTGATGTCATGCCAGATGACGCGGCGAGCAGAACGGCCACCGGCCACAGCGAAACGGCGAGAATACCGCCAATGTAGCTGTCGCTACAGAAACAGTTCACATGTTAGTTTGGATGGGCCAGTCCTCGGGCTTAGTGAACATCCCGCATAACGCAGACACTGCTGTAAACATCTCAGCCAACTCTCTCAGTCGTGGGTGGCAACGAGAGTTTAGCGCTATGTTGCCGTTTTCTCAGGCTGCCCTCTTCCGCTGATGCCCCCCACGTCGGGCTGCCCCGACGAGCTGTGGTCGGAGGCAGCTGCTGCACCAGTTGTCACGTGATCATAGAGAGCGGTGGCGAGCTTTGGGTTGGGCGGATCCTACTCGCACCGACGTCTCTACAGGCGCCCCAGTATGTCGACGGCACCTACCCCTGTTTACAAACATGGAATAGGCTCCATAGGCGACGTAAATCAAGAGGGGAGATTGGGTCACGTGCCCTTCCTTGCCGCGGGACGCCGTCCACGTGCCGGCATCGTGCTCCATTGGCTGCTAACATTACAAAGTAGGCACACCAGCGCGCACATGAATTGCAACGGGATAGAGTGATCACGCTTCATGACGCACGCTCAAGGTTAAGCACGCTGTCCTAACGGTCCTTCCTGCGCACTTTCCAGGGCGCTCATCGGGACGAGAGAAGAAGGCAGTAAAGCTCGCGACAAACCCCTGTGACTCCGCTAGTTCTTGATAGATTTATGAAACTTCTAGGCATTCGATTTACCACGAAAATAAACTACGATACTGGTATCATCTGATGATTAATTGGAAAAGTGGTTCATTCAATCTGTTTTTCTTTTAGTTATATGTGTAGGAAGTCGGAACTCGAAAAAAAAAAAGAGTAAAGGGACAATCTTCTCCTAGAGGGCAGCTATCTGAATGGATAAGGAAGAACACGGAATCAACCATTTCGCCACCGTGAACAAAAAAGAAAATTGTTCCAAGTTTACCGGATTTTTTTTTTCGCTGGATTTGTAGAGCTTTTCTTTCGGAATTTTAAATTAAATGGGTTTCCCTTAGGTCGCTTTTTGTTTAATAACGTTACCTCGACGATGGCTTCACGGCGTGGTAATACAATGAAAGAAGGAAATAAAGTGAAGGTCGAGACACAAATGGCACCGCATGGACAAGTCTGGCTATCAAGCGTCCAGAAATACAAGTATGGCAACGGCAGTCTCTAATGGTTGCGTGTGGGACCAATTTTAAAGATGATAGTCTTTCTTGGGATACTTAAACGCAAAAATTTTGGTCTTTCTGTCTGTCTGTCTATCTGTCTGTCCATGACCCGATTCAGCTAGCTACAGGGCGAAAGTTTACCTAATTTCTGAACGCCCAGCCATCTTGAACTGGTATTTGCTTTCATACTTGGGAACATATTCGATCAAAAAGCAAATACTACGCATACCTGAGGCCCAACATTAATATGTAAGTATCAGGTCGTGTGTTCTTTTATTAGAAAATACACAAATACGTATGATTCTAAAGACCCTAGTGTCTTTTAGGCTGTGCTGAAAATGCGAAGCTGGGCATGAACTGCGACGCTTTGCACGAAAAAGCGCTTTGCCGACGATAAAGTCCAGCCGCCGGCAGTGGCCCTTGGTTCAGCACAAGCTCATGTTTTTCGATGGCGTCCATATCTCGCGCAGCGCCGCCTGTATTTTATCAATGCCAGCCAGATGCGGCCAATTCAACGCAGAGTAGGCGCTGTCTGAGGCAAGGCAAAACATAGGAGTACGGCCGGCACAAGACTATCGTCTTTCGACGACATTTGCAGCGAAGCACGCAGATACGCGGCCAATTTTTTGTTGATTACAAGTATAGTCGCTTCCAGTCATTCTGATACAAAACCTGGTGACTACTCTACTCTTCTGCGGGAGAGAAAGAGTTCAAGGCGACATCGGCACTGCATATTGGATGCTCGCGCTGCGAACAATAATCGAACAGGCATTATGATATCTGTTACGGCGGTGATTACTGGCCGCAGATTCAAGTTACAACTTTACAATCGTGAAAGAAAAATGAATTAGACCATCGCTTCTTCAGGAAAGTGCTTTGTGAAGTTAACACACGGATGGTCACGGAATGGAAGGCCAGAATTAAGTTTCGGCAGTGGTCATTTTACTGTTCCAAAGCAGCAAAAAGACATAAATTGCCCACCATGTAGGGGGGAGGGTGTTAGGTACGGTTGGCGGCTGCCCCCTGTTGATCGTCTAGAAGGGGCAAGCCAGCGCAATTTTTTATCAAGTTGGAGATGTCTGTTAAACGTGCCAATGTGCAGTGTCTTGGCCATACAGGTTGCTGATGACAACGGCGGCCCAGGCCTCTGACGCTGCGTGGCGAATACCGTCAGCTTCCAGCCTTCGCCCCGGAAAACCGGGGACTAGACGCCGGCATTTGTGATCTACGACATCGCTTCCACTTTAACCCCCGTATTCTAGAACGTACCTTCACTCGGCGCTCCACCTTGACTCGAGAATGTCGATGGCAGATCCACGTTTCGGCAAAAATGTTCACAGCTTATGAGCGATAGCCGGCATCATTTCGTGAGAACCACTGAGTCATTTTCAGTCAAGCGGCGGCGCTTTGCTCAGTTCGGTCAAGTGAAGGCTGGAATTCGAGTCGAGGCTTGTTTCAGAATACGGGGGTGATTCTTGCATCGAATACAAAGCTTGTTGTCGTCAACACTCGTTCGACCGCGAAGGAAAGAGGAGGGGGGAGGGGGGTTCTTTGATGAAACTTCGCTGCCTTTAATGGAGAGACCTGCGCACGCATACGCATATAAATCACTTCTACGCCACGCAGCTCGCACTCAGAAAAAAAGGGAGACGGATAACTACAGTCTTTGGGGACGCTTTTTGCATTGTCACAGCATTAGGGGGGAGCTTCGATGAAACTTCGCTCCCGCTAATCGCAAGCCGTGAGCACGCCTATGTCAGCAAATAGTTGCTACTGCGCGTAGCTTGCGCTCAGAAGACAGGCAGACGAATCATTCAAGCCATTATGGATGGACGCTTTCTTGAGATAGTGCAGGTGTTCTTGGCGCAGTTTCCTCCGCTGGTATTTTCCCGTGTCCGTCGTGGGAATGTGGTCGACGAAGACAACGCCACCATGCAGGTTCTCGTGGAAAGCCGTTTGCTCTGAAAAAAAAAAAAACAGGAATAGAAGAGCACGGTACTGAGTGACAGAAAGTGGTAGTATCACGAGAGTATCATAATATCATGAGAGTATCATAATATCATGAGAGTATCATAATATCATGAGAGTATCTAATAAGAAAGGAGGTATTGGTGAGGACAACCTGCTCAGGGCGCATCACGCATTCCTAATGAGTCATGTTAATTATGTTGTTTCGGCCCTACACTGGACAAAAACGGAGAGGGACAAACTCGACACCCTGATGCGGAAAAAGCATCAAGAAAGTCTTGGGCATCCCGATCACAACAAGCACGGAGAAACTCCTGCAGCTTGGGGTGCACAACACTACTCTTGAGCTGATTGAAGCACAAAGGTCTGCACAGGTTGTGAGGCTTTCGGGCTCTAGGGCCGGCCGACGTCTTCTAGAGGCAGCGGGTCTTCCACCTAGCTTCAGCAAGGGGGAGGTGGTTCAACTTGACGTTAAGGTCAGAGGCACCTACGTCGTTGATCCATTTCCTAGAAACGTACATCCACAGCACAATAAGGGAAGGCGAGTAGCGCGAGCTAAGGCGTTTTTAAGGAAGACGACAGGTACTGAATCTTTTGTGGATGCTGCCCAGTATGGATGCACGGGTAAACTCACTGTTTCTGCAGTTAGCGACAGCGGCGAACTTCTCTCCGCAGCTTCGGTAAGAACTAGCATGGTCGACGTGGCTGAACAGGTTGCCGTCGCAATCGCAATGCTAGATCCCCAACGAACGACTATCTACACGGACTCCCGAGCGGCGGTCAGGGCCTTCGCCTCGGGCCTCGTAGCTAAAGAAGCGGCAGCAATTCTGCAAAAGAAGTCAGTAGCCGAAACTGTGCATCACATTACTTGGTTCCCAGCCCACATGGGAGATGACGTGCTGCCGGGTCGCCTGAACCCCAATGAGATAGCCCACCGCCGAGCGCGAGAACTCACGCACCGCGACGGAGGTGGGACCTCTACGGGTTCGGAGACTATTGGGCACAGTGACCCTCTCCTTACGTTTCATGAAATTACGGCTCATTACAGAGGGGAGCGGCGAAGTTTTCCATCTCCCCATCCAAAACTGAGTAGAGCACAATCTTGTACGCTCAGGATGCTTCAGACGTGTTCGTACCCGTCGAGGGGTTTCCTTAGCAGGCTCCACGCAGAGATAGATCCTCATTGCCCGGATTACGGGGAAGATTTCTGTACTTTAGCCCACATGCTCTGGCAGTGCCCTGTGTTACAGGACTTCAACAACAACGAGGACTGGGAGAAAGCCATCACGAGCTCAAAATTGGAAGACCAGTCTAAGGCTGTCCAGAGGGCCCGTGAGAGAGCGGAGAGGCATGGCCTCCCGGCTCCAACATGGGATTAGCCGACAGCAAGCCAGGGGTCCTCTGTAGGACTGCACTGGCTGGCTCCTCAGGACCTTAATAAAGTTCCTTGTCTGTCTGTCTGTCACGAGCCCTTTCCTTATTAGGGAAAGGGGCAAGCTGAGCTTGGTGTGTGTCTGGATGACCTGCTACTTTTCTTTCAGCCTATCATAATGGAAAGAAAGTAGGCGCAGCTCGCGCGATACCCTTTCGGGCCCTCCTCAGCACCCCTCCCCCCCCTCCTGGTGTAAACGAGAGGGCTCCGATTTCTGGCAGGGTGTGGTGAGAGCGCGCGTCTACGCAGTTGACATTAAAGCCCCTGAATATAGAAAGTAGCGACACTCTCCTCCATATCCTCTCTCAACAGGCCGACCTTCCTCCCCAAACAGGCCGGGCCTCCTCTATACACTCTCCCAAACGGCTCCAGTGCGGGCACCGGCCGTACAACCCAAATCTTGCCACCTTCCTATCAAAAATGCTATGCCACGCTGATAACAGGCGCGATATTCGTGACCGGGGATGTTCGTAACGTTTCCCGGGCGATGTCCCGCGAGGCGGGAGTGGAGGGCGCGCGCGGCGGCTCGGTTTAAAGAGACACAGTACTTTCCAAAAAATATCCAGGGACTTTAGTTGACATCATGCTGATAGAATCACGTTTCAATGCCAACGCCGCAACGTGAGGTCGTGCGTTCATATGAGACAACAAACAATTCTGGCAGCTCGAGAAGACATGCGACATTGATAGAAGATAGACGACCATATGAGAAGCTGCTGATTGAGGAGAAGCCCGCGATCGAAAGAGCATGACTTATTGGAAAACGGTGTGTGCGAACGCACATGTGACTTCGAGGGCCGCATTGCGGCCGGGTTTCGCGCGCACGACAAGGCCGCCACCAACACATGTTATAGATAACAGGCTCCGCTCGAAAAAGAACTTGAGGGAGCTGCGCACTAATGCTGCAAATGCTGCGGAAACAGTTGATGTGTTAGCCTTCCGCTCATCCTCACCCTCACATCACTACTCTTCACCCTCACGACCCTTTGGCGCCCCCCTTGCTGTGATCACGTGGTCCTGACTGCGAAGAAAACGGCACTCGAGATATTTAAAGGCTAAACTCTTTACTTGGGTGAATCTGTGGCCAGAAATTAAATGTGAGGGTAGAAGCAATTCACATTGTCCAGTGAGAGCGGTGACAACAGGTCGTCAGCCTGTCGAGTAAACTGATCAGCACTAAGGTGCGTCGGTATTTAGTCATAAAGCATTGAAGATTCGAGGCTTATCGTGAGTGGCCGGTTTAGTTGCCAGAACAAATCGAATTGGAGAGTGAGAGAGTGAAAACATTTATTGAGTAAAGATTTTGAGTGAAGGTGGAAAAAAAACTAGCGGAAACAACGAAAACAGAGGAAGAACACGACGGGATAGGCTGGCATTTACAACAGATCAAAGCATGCTTGAAACGGTCAATTGTAAGTGCCAGCCTGTCCCGTCCTGTTATTTCTCTGTTTTCGTGGTTTCCGCTGGTTTTAGGGGCGATGCACCTTAGAGCCGAGGCTTGTCCGTCCGTCCGCGTCCGGCCGTCAGGGGGAGATTTTAGGATGTGAGACACAAAAAAAGGTTTAGCAATACACTAATATCAATCACAATTGTGACAGAACAATACATATAGCACCTAGAAGCACAAACCCTTTATACTAGTCGGCGACTTCAACGTGCAAAATATTTATTTTCGCAAATGTCGCACCAACTTGCCCCAGACAAAAGCACTTCAACGTGTACTCGCGTTAAAATTACCAATTTCTGTTTTTTGCCATTCCTGGGTAAATATAGACTCTCAATCACCTGCGGCATATACCTGCATATACCTGTGGCACATACCCGCCGATGTGAATAAAAAAAGGTTCACAATAGACGAACAACAAACGTAATTGTGACGAAACAATATGAAACACCTACAAGCGCAAAACCTTTATACTATTCGGCGACTTCAACGTAGACATTATAGACCTTAGGACGTAGCTTTGTCGTCGACTATCTATGTCACTTTATGTCGCTCAATATACATTATATGGGCGACGCTCGGGCAACGTATGATTACTCACCTATACGATACCCAGAGCTTCGCCCACTCGTCATGATTCGCTTCTTGGAAATGCGTGGATTTTTTTTATCCATTTCGACTTGTACCAACTAGCCCTGGTCCATCGTCTTGGTATTCCAGAACAATGTCTAATGTTCGCGTAGTGCGCTGAAGCTAATCAGAACGATCTAAAACAATCGGGAATGTTCGACATTCCGGCGCCGGCGCGCGTAAGACAGTGGTTACGTGGGTAACGGGTCCGGTTGCATGCATGCAAAATGGAATTGGAGGCATGCATAGCATGCGTAGCATTGCCATCCTCTGAAAAAAAGTATCGTTCTAACGCTGCAAAAGAACACGAATGCAAAGATAAAATGAATAAGATAAAGCACGAGAAGAAGTGATAGAATACAGATATAAAAGTTCGCTAATGCGAACAGAAAGGCATAAGGCGCATCACATGCATGACGTCGGGGCGTGCCCAGGCCTCACAGAGAGCGTACAAAACTGGGCGAGTTGGTTGGACTGCATAGTTTAAAAAGCAGCGCAAAAAGACGGTACACAAGATGAAGGAGGACACAGGACCTTGTCCTGTGCTCATCTTGTGTACCGTCATTTTGCGCTGCTTTTTAAACCTCACAGAGAGTTCGGCATGCCCTCAGACACCACCTCGTAGTCGAGTGCGCCGAGGCGTCGAAGTACCCTGTATGGTCCGAAGTTGAGAAAGCTGCGCACAATATGGTTTGGTCCGAAGTATAGTTGAAGTTTCTCGCCAAGTTCGCCTCGGCGCATCGGCGTCCAGATGTAGACATGGATCGCCTGGTTCGTATTCCACGAAGCGTCGTCGAAGGATGTGACGGCGGCTGTATAGGTCATCTGCTGATTCTTGATTCGTAGGCGTACGAGGTGTCGGGTTTCTTCGGTGCGCTGAAGGTAGAGCGCAACATCTGCAGGTTACCCTTGTCACTGACGGTCGGTAACATGGCGTCAAGCGTCGTTGAGGGGCTCCTTCCGGAGACTAACTTGAACGGCGTCATGTGCGTTGTTTCTTGCCACTGCGGTGTTATAAGCGAAAGGTTATCTACGGAAGTATGGACGTCTCATATCTAAAGCTCGGCGTCGACGTACAGTGCCAGCATGTTGGTGCGGGTTTTATTTAGCCGCACGGTGATGCCATTCGTCTGCGGGTGGTAGACCGTCGTCTAACGGTGCCCTGTCCGGCCATAGTTCAACGCTTGCGATGGGTCCGCCGGAAAAGCCGTACCTCTGTCTGTGATGAGGACTTCTGGAGGGCCGTGACGCAGAAGGACCATCTAAGCGAAGAAGTTTGCTACTTCAGTGGTACTAATTTTAGGCAGGGCCCTGCTTTCGGCGTAGCGGGTCAGGTAGTTCGAAGCTACGACGATGCACTTATTTTCGAAAGCTGACGTTGAAAATGGGTAAAGCATGTTCATCCCGATTGGCCGCAATGGTCGCTTGAGGTGGTTTGATTCGCTGGAGAAAAGGCTGCTGGCGGAGGAGGATACTACATTATTGACGCCAAGAATAGGTCAGGCAAGTCGGGGGGGGGGGGGGGAGCTCGGTGTTGTCGGCGGTTTCTTACGTCACTGACACTCTCGGAAATGTCCTTACGTAGGCGGCAAGTCGCGACAAGTAGTGTTTTTCCTGTGTTTTCGCGAGCTTGGGATAAACACTGAGGTGTCTAGCCGTCGGGTCGTCGCGTAAGGCCCGGGCGACTTCTGGTCGCAATGCGGAAGGCACCAGGCGGAGGCAGTTGGCTCCTCGTGGTGCCTTCTACAATATGGTGTGTACAACGGGTGGTCCTTGCCTTCTAAGTATTCTTCCAGGGTCCTCAGGTGCGGATTACTTCGTTGTTCGAAGAAGTCGTCGAAATTTTCGAGTCCCGGTAAGGTGTCTTCGTCAAGGTCGTCTTGGGGTGGTGGCAGGCCCGTAGCCAGTAATTTTGTCGTGGGGGTGCCCACTTGCTGAAGACCTTGACTTATTTAGAAAAACACGTATATTCATTACCTAATTTCGGTAAAACACGCCCCTTCCATCAGAATTTCGGGAAGGTGGGGCTAGAGCACCACCTTGCGACGGGCCTCGGTGGTGGGTCAACAGGTGCGCTGGACAAGTAGACGGCATCAGAATGCTTTCGGATGGACCGTTAAATCACGGTATGCCATGTTCGAGAACTTTCAAGGTCCACCGTGCGAGGCAACCTGTAGGGTCCTTTCGTCGAATGTGTGCAAAAAATGGTGAATGAATGTTGTTTGACAAAACACCGTTGAAATATCCGTCCTCAAATTGTTTCCTTAAATGGCTTTCACGTTTGCAATGTCCATGGCATGCAATCCTTTGTTAGTTTTAGACTGAGGAAGTTGTTTAGTTCGGTTTCCTGCTCCCAATTTTTCATTCGCACATACTTTTATATTTATACTATATCTGCATATTACTTTTAGCGTTATATTTGTTTTTATGTACAAACAACAGAAAATGGCTAGCATGAATAGAAGTGAGTCGTTACAGGCATTTCGGAAAATAACAAAAATACTGCAGTTCCACGAAGTAACTTGATAATGGAGCGAAGCTCCTTGGAAGCCAGTCTACGTCATTTTGTTTTACTAAGTGTAGCGCCATTGATCGATGCGCTTGCGAGCAATGCACGTGCTGTACACGGTCTGTATGCGCGCCCTAGGTACGAGCGGCGAGGCGCCGGCGCAACACCTGTGCGCGGTCGGTATGCGCGCTGCGTGCGCTCTACGAACGGTTCGGCGCACGTCGTCATGGCCTTGATCGATACGCTTGCTCAGAAAGGGTTTCGGAGCGGCGCCGCAGCTGTTCCGACGGGGACCTACTACGATGACGGCGACAACGGACATCGTGCGAGCCTTAGGAGCTTCGCTCCTAAAAAACAACTCTCTCATCATTGTCAATCATAGAAGCTGAACCCCCCTTCAGAAAAAAACCTTGATGCGTTCCTGTGGGAACTAATTTCTCAAGATAGTGGCGTCCTTTAAGTCCGGAGCATTTTAGGGGGTCCGGGCTGTGGTATGCTGTCGCGTGCTGTGATTCTACGCAGTCGTCGTCACTTGGCGTAACGTAAGGCAAAACCACATAGAGCATATAGCGAGCTGCAGCATACTGAGCGCACGTTCGCGCCAAAGAGAAGTCATCTTCCTCTCGTTCTTCCAGCGCCTTAATGATAATATTAGCCAGCCAAAACAAATCAAGGACAAATAAAGGTGCACAGAACTAATACATGTGCATCTTTCTTTGCCCTGCAGCCAACTGTAGCACATTGAGCGCACACTCTCACCGTAGAGAAGTCCTCTTCTTGTTCATCGAGTGCCTTGATGATGATATTAACGCAAGTCTTCTTCCTCTTCTTCTTCGAGCGCATTGATGATGATGTTAACGCAAGCAAAAGCCACATATAGCATAACCAAGTGCAGCATAATGGGCGCGTGCACATGTTAAAGTGAAGTCTTTTTCCTGTTGTTCTTCGAGCGCCTTGATGATGATATTAAGTGCGGACATTAATACTATAGCTAGGGAACACGACAACACAAACCACGTATAAAAATTGAAAGAGGAATCAAGCGATGAATAGAAAGAGAGAGAAGGGAAAGAATAGGAAGAAAAATAGAAATAAATACAAATAAAGACGAAAAAGGACAAAAACTGAAAAACAGAACAAGAAAGAAGACGAAAGAAAGAGAAAACCGAGGAGCAAAGAAGGCTGCCCAACTCTGCACTTCCTTCAGGCTTGGCACCATTAGGGTGAAGCTGCCCTAATTTTTTTGCTTTCTCCTTTCTCGACAACCCCCCCCCCCCCCTCCTAACGACGCTGAGCGATGCTCCGTTAGGGGTTCCCGAAATGAGCGTCTATATTGTCACGTGGTCGTGACGTCGACGAAGGCAGTAGGCAGTTGTCCGAGAGGAAACACTTTATTTGGACCGAACTTGTGGCCGGTAAACTGAAGGTGAGATTACAGCAATAAACGCTGGCACTGATAGCGGCGAACAGAGCGTCGGCCGTCGATCAACTGAACTTCGTTGGAGCGCGCCGGCTTTTATAAATCACGCGTCGAACATTCTAGCCTTATCACTAGTCGTCGCCAAAGCTCTGGAATAATCTTGAGTGTTACCGTCTTGCGTTCAATCTTAACAAAACGATCTACTACAACGGAGAAGCTTCTGGAACAATAAGGCGCGGTCTGCGCCGAGTACTGCTGATAGTCTTTGTGGGCGGAAACCGAATACTAGAGCTGTGCGCCGCCGCGCCGCGCCGCCGCCGCTGCCTATTTTGGCCCGCGCCGGTCGCGCCGCCGCCGAAGTTTCCGGAGTGCCCACGCCGCCGCCGCCGCCGCGCAATAATTGCGGCGCGCTGCCGTTAGTCTTATTTTAACCCGAACAGGGAATCTGGACATAAAATACATGACCGCCGGTGGTGCCTTTCTCGGTGTGTCCTGTAATGGAGTCTCCATTTCAGCCACCGCTGATTGGCGGGAGGTCGGCCAGCAACGCGCCCTCTCTTTACGGTTCTTCCTCTTCAACGTCATTTTGATGTCACGATTTTTTCCTAACTCCCGACTCAAATTAGAGGAACTGAATACCACAAACCTGCTTCAACCATAGAACAAAGAAAATAGGAGAGTGTGCGCCTAGCATCTATAAGCCAACCTCCTCTGAAGGCGCTACCTCTTCGGGCTCGTGTAACAATTCCCGCCATGCTCTTGTTCCGTTTCTTCTTTCTTGGTGAGCTCATGGGAAGAAAAAAAACGAAAATTCACGAGCGCGCGCGCCCAGTGTTCACAAACCAACCTCCTCATTCACCGCTCCCCCCCTCGTGCTCCATGCTCTGGTCCCAGTTCCCAGCATGCTCCTGTTTCATTTTTTTATGGTTGCGAAGTTATTCTCGATGTGTCCCCCCTAGTGGACTGTGCCTTTCGGCCGCAGCTGATTGGCAGGAGCTCGGCAACCAGCACGCCCCTTGTTTCCGGTTATTCTTCCGCAACGTCATTTTGATATCACGAAGCTTTTACAACTCTACAATAATGAGAGGGACAGAATGTGCTTCAACGCAACAAACGCAGCGCCCAGACACCCGCTTTTGGGCGCACATCTCGGAGACCGTGCATAAATTCTGATTGCGTAAGCCATCGAAGAAGGTTTAATGTGGCCGCCCTTCTAACGCACCTGTGGAGATCGGTACGCATTCCCTGCATCGTTCTGAAACATCTGGGACACATTCATAGGCAAGTTAAGACTGGAAAAAGTTCCTGTTGCGGTACATTTCGCCTACTTCCTTTTTTACGCTGGGAATGTGCTGGTGGCTTCTGTGCATCGACGTGCTCAAGAGCAAACATCACGGCTCACCGCTTTTTCGAGTAACTGAATGCGCTGTGCCGAAATGGACTGTGGACATCTTCAGATAGACACATCGAGAATCGCTCCCCGGAATTCGTCTCTTTATATCCTCCAGAAGTTTGCAGGTATAACGTGGCAGAAGAAAGCACAGGACCGGGTTGATTGTCGAAACATGGGAGAGGTCTTTGCCCTGCAGTGGGCGTAGACAGGCTGATGAAGTGTCAAGAGTATTACCTGACCTCAACGCTGGGGCGTCCTCCAGCCTGAAAAGGCGGAGACCCAACTAGCTGGAGCATATTCGTGTACTTTTGGACTTACTACATCTTGCATAGATAAAGAAATAGATAAGTAATATATATCGATGGGTTAATGCATGTTTTCCCTTTCATTTTTACTCGAGTAAGTCGATAAATAAATTTAGAAGTTAAGGGAAAGAAAAAAAATCACAGCATATCCACGCAGTGAATGATGATGAGTGGGCGAAGCTCCGGAGGTTCATCGGTAAACCGTGAATCTTCCGTGAATTTCGCCCAGTACATCATCAAAGACGTGACAAACACTGTATATATTTATACAAGAAATTTTAGTATGCGTAAATGGTAGCTCGACGTGGCTTCCGTTCCCCCCTTCATTATAACGGCTTTATGGTCGGTGAAGTGGAGGGATAGGGGTTCTTGGATGGGTCGTAGTGGCAACGACCCATCCAGGGTGGCTATGGGTCGTAGTGGGAACGACCCATCCAGGGGTGGTTACGACGCGACGCCGGACTATCCTATGCCCTAAGGAGCTTCGCCCCTAAAACTTAGAATAATTGATCGGTGTGCTTTTTGGTAGGTATTCATGTTAAAACGACACGACGTGAAAACACAGACACAAGACTGATGTCAAGAGAGTAACCAGTTATCTCTCACGTAGACCGTCACGCGCAACTGACTGATAGGTATCGCCGCTTGCTTGGAAATGCGCCAATAAGTATTTTAAGTGCGCAGCACTTTAGGGGCCCGGGCGGTTGTATTGTTGTGCCACGCCCTTGCCAGCCCCGAACACCGACTCCGGTCGTCGTTCTACGCGACTGCAAGTCCACATACCAGAGCGGGAGGAACAACAAAGCCCCGCGCACGTTGCTGTTGGGCCGCACCCTTGCCGACGCCTTGCTGATTTCGCCGGGCTGGTCTTACCCCACCCTGTTGCGACAGGCGCTGTCGACAAGCCACCGTCTCCCCAACAGGGTCACCAGAGCGGTCATTACCCAGTCTCGTGGTCCTTCGTCATCGTACAGGTACTGACCCTGGAGGCGAAGGCGTGGTCACTATTGTGCACCAGCAGGTGGTGCAGGATTGGCGGACTCTTGGCCACCGCTTGGAGAGGAGGATATGGGGGTGGACCCCAACCACCACATTTAATCCGGCGCATCGAGGAGCGCCGTGCCTGTTCAGCCTGTTCACGAAGACCGTCAACATGTAAATACTCTGTATAAAGTATTTTCCGTCTTCCAACTTGTCCTGATGACTGCTCCGAGCACGACACCCGCACGCGGTCGCACCGGCCACGCAACCCCATTCGTAACAGGGATGGCAGCTCGGTGGGATCGACCAGCGTCAGCTACCCTGGTGTGGTGAGTGCCTGAAGTTTACCTCTCGTATTGCCAGACCTAGCTAGCGCTCTTTGATAGTAGGTTTTGGTTGTTTTGTTGTTGATTGCTAACTTTGTTCAGTCAGCCAAGAATTGGATGGTTTGACTGCTAAGTTAAAGGAGAGGGTAAACGAGGCGGAGTGAAGTGTCACGATGGACAAGTTCAAGGTGCAGGACCTCCTTGAAATTTGCGAAGAGTTAGGGATTCGGGTTGGCTCCGCTAAGCGTAAACGACAGATCCTCCCGGTTATGGAGGCAGAGAGGGTGACTGTCGAGGAGGCCCAGGAAGCTCATGAGGATATTCGAGCTAGGAAAATCGCATTTCAGGAGAAAAGGGATGAACATGAAAGAGAAAAGAAAGAAAAGAAAGCTGCCGAGAGGCAACGTGAGCTGGAGCTAAGGGAGATGGAACTTAGGCTATCAGCAGCAAGGCGTGTTTCCGCTGTAAGGGAGCCGGTAAAGATGGAAGACCTTTTGCAGCCGTTCGAAGTTGGCAGGGACATCGCACTTTTTCTTGTCAATTTTGAGCGAACGTGCGAAAAGGCAGGATTCTTCCTCGAAAGTTGGCCGCAGGAATTGCTAACGATTCTGCCCTGCGAGGCCGCCGATGTAGTAGCTAGACTCAGTAGAGAGGACGCTGAAGCGTATGACAAGGTGAAAGGGGCGCTATTGCGCAAATATAGCTTGTCTTTTAGGCGTACGCGTAAGGATAAGGAATCGGATCGGCGCACGCATGGGGGGAAGAGGGAAGATGAGTAACTGGCACGCGGAGTACCTTAGACGGGAGGAAGAAAAGCGCGATGAACAGCCGAAAGAAGGGCATGACGTGGAGTCTAAAGAGGGCATTTCAAATCCGTCTATTGATTTGAACCGCACGTTTGATGCGCGGAGACCAGTTGTATGCTACAACTGCGGAGGAAAAGGTCATATAGCCAGAAGTTGCAGAAAGAAAATGGTGTTCGCGACCATACGAGAGTCGGAGGAGTTGCCACTAGCGGAAAGCGCCGAGGTTAAATCCCTAGGGGACAGCGGCGAATCGTTCGGGTCCGCTGATGCAGATGAGAATACGTTGTTCAGCAACTTTGACAGTGTTGGTTCGGCCGACTGCGAAGGCCAAGGAGAAGGGTCCATGTATGACAGTGATAGAGAATCGCTAATTGAGGACACTTCTCAGAGCAAGCTGACTAGCTTAGAAAGCGTCACAGATGTCGTCCAGTCACAGGTACCAACTGGCGATGACCGCGAGGATAGCTTAGTTCAGCCGTTTGGAGCTTGGACTCCACAAGTAGAGAATTCCGTACCTGAGAGTACGAGTGAGGCCCCTAGCATTGCGAGCCGTCCCGAGGGCAAGAGATCGCGTCGAAAGCGATGTAAAAGAGAGAGTTCCGTACATTCCAGTACGATGGATGAGGCAATGCGGCGCAATGTTCAGCCGTCTAAAAGTGTAGCGCACGAGAAGTGCGAAGTGGCGAGTTCGGAGCAACTTAAAGTCACTGAGAAAGCCGCCTTTTGTGGGGTACCACAAAGCCAAGGTACGCATCTCTACGAGTGCGGCATGCGCACAGATCCTTCTGCGGAGGAAGAACAGAGGCAGGTCGCGGATAGGGAAATCGCGCCCGAGACAAGTTCGCATTTCTCCGATTGTGCGAGGGAAGAGGAGGTAGAGAACGAGGCCGTGGCTGGTCCAGAAGCGGAAAGAATTCCGGAGGACGTTCCGGGTGGGACCGAGGCTGGTTCCAGCCGCCCTAATAGGGTCATCGAGGAGCTGGAGACTGTCCTCGCGCCCCAACACGAGAATGACCTTCCGGGAGTTGAGACAGACGGGGCGCGTCCTAGACCTAGCGAGGCCGCAAAGTGTCAGGAATTCAGCTCTGTCATCGAGGAGGGCCCAGCTTTAGATTCTAGCCAGGTCAGCGCAGGTGAATCGGCCCGACAGGGCAACAGAGCTGAGGAATCGAAGGAAGCCTTGAGCTGTGAAACCGCCGATGACGCAACCCGGAGCGAAATTCCGTGCAGCGAGGGAAAGGTCCGCCGCAAACGTCGCCGCAAAATAAAGAAGCTAGCACGTGCGGCACAGCAAAGGGCCGAGACAGGTGGCACACCGCAGCGCGAGAAAAAGGGTGGGTCATCGGCCAGTTCAGCAAAACGTCCTTTGTGGCGTAGAGTGAGGCGCAAGCGGCGAAAGGCGCGAAGTAGGGGACGACGACGCTCACCCCCGCGACGGAATGCGCGGTTGAGATGTGCGGCTTTGCGAAGAGAAGAGTGTCGAAGTGGTCCTAGAGGAAAGGCCACAGTAGCAAAGCACCGCGCGGGAGCAAGCACAAAGATGGCATGGCCATTGTTTCCCCCCGCGTTCCAGGGGTCCCCTCCGCCACACTGACAGGAACCGGCCGAAATCCCGAATGAAGCGGGACGGCGTAGTTCAGCTGGTAGCATGTGCATGTTGTGGTCCCGGGTGTTGTCAAAATGCGGCAAGACCGCGACCGCCGCGAGTAAGATTGAAATGAGACAGCTGTAAGCTTTTGGAGAATGAGACACACGAATTTCTTGAAGGAATATTTTGTTTGTTTATTTTTGTCTTGAAGTAATATTCCAGTGTTGTCTCCGCGACTGATTTGTTTAGCTGAGTAATTTCTTACTTTTGGTTTTGTTAAGCGTTGTACGAGTTGTGATTTTTTATTAGACAGTTATAGTATAGCGTTAGCGTGATAGCGGGAGTTAACGGAATAGCGTTACCGTGCCGCACACGTTCATTTCGGACGGCGCGTTATAGTTTACCGGGATAGCGTTTACGTACCCAAGCTGGCACGGTGGCGTCATCTAGCGGAGGGTGAATGCATTAAAAAGAGTGAAAAAGAAAAAAAAAACTGAGAATTCTCGCCTGTATCCCCGCGCGCAGCAATATTAGTACTTTTATTTAGTAATAATAAAAGTAAATAAGTATGAACCACACACTAAAAGCGCGAATTTTTATGTTGTGGATTTGTTTACACCGATCTTGTAGTTAGGCCTAGGGACGTTCGAAATGGGAAGCGATCACAAAAACTAGGCTAAGTTATCCGTAATACTCGATCGTCGAAGCTACCTGAAGGCAAGCGAAGCCATTTTGCACAGTCGTTAGCTACTAAAGAAGTGGATCCGTCCCCACCGAGGCTAAATTCAGTTCGAAGCGGGCGTCGAAAACCGCCGCCATGTTTTACGTACACTACGTAGACCACGAAAACACGGTAACGCTAAATATGAAAAATAGCGTGCGTGCGGTACACGCTACGGGTCTTTTAGCGCACAGTGCATGCGCACTTCGATCCCGCTATTCCGCTAAGCCCGCTATCCCGCTAAGCCCGCTATCCCGCTAAGCCCGCTATACTATAACTGTCTATTAAGCCGTTGAGGATTGTACGGACGCAGGGGTCGCATCAGAGTGAGCTGACTGCGTAAAAAGAGTTTTCTTTGTTATAAGAGCACGTCAGTCGCGAGTGAAGATTTGTGCTACCGCCAATGTTGAAAGAGTAGTAGCGTTTCTTGAGCGGAACCGAAGTTTGGTTGTTTTTGTAGCTTTCATGTTTGGCGCGAAGTAGTACACCGTCTTACGGGAGTAAATGGGCATTGTTACGGAAGGTTTTAGTGTAAGACCAAGGGAGTTTTCGAAATGCTCATGCTTGAGAAGCATTTGGTGTACGACTTAAAGTGTTATTTTCATTGCGGGACGTTCTTCGTGAACATTTAGGTCCAGACACGTGTTTAGATGACCTTAGATTCGAGGGATATGGCGTACGGTTAGTGGTGAGTTAATATGTCAGCGCTCTATGAATGCGAGTAGCGTAGAGCTAAGGTGCACAGCAGTGCCTAGTGCGTTCCTCATCAGAAGGTCTCACATGAGGTGGTTACATTGACCACACGGGCCTGTTAGTACGCTATGTTTATTCCCTTTACGTTGTTATATTCAGTGAGTGTTTATCGATCGTATGATCACTTGATTTGAGAATTGGCGCTTTACCGAACGTTGAGGTTAGGGATACGTTTCAGAGAAATCTAAATCGCGAAGTGGCCGCTTCGTCTCATCTGTTTCACTGCACAAAGGATGCAGGAATGCCGCGAAGACTCGCGAAATTATGAGAACGAGCAAAGGTCGTCACCCTCCGTGGAGGAAGGGTGGTTGTTTGACGAGGAAGGGGTCAGTGAGAATAAGGAACCGTCCACGGGCCGCCTTCTCGCGCAGTGGAGGTCGACAATCGGACTGCGCGACCAATTGCTCTGTCAGGCGGGTTAACCGCTCCTTCTTTTGTCGGGATCGCAATTCACGAAAGCCGTGGAATGCGCGACTCCCCAGAGTTCGTTTAAAGCGGCATGCTTGTGAAAAGCCCGAGGTAACCTCTGGTTGGAAATTCATTGACCGCACATTCAGTTTGATATGTTGAGATAATTTCATCTGCTGATGTTTTGTGGCGGGTTTGTAATGGAGGATACTTTGATGTATTACTGGACAGTTTAATTGTCACGATGACCGTTTATTGAGTTGCTTTGTCATGCGTATGACTTTTACGTCCAAATGTGTCGAGAAATGTCACTTGTGTTTACTGTAGCGTCAGTAATTTTGAGGTATGTAGTGTCGCGATTTTAGAGAATAACTTCCTGGCGTTGTGGTTGATAAGTATTTCAACTACGCTAGCTGTAGGCTGAGTTTTGTTTTGTTTTTGTACTAGTTAGAGTGGGCATTTGGGATGAAAGGTAGTTCAACGTTGTTTTATGTCGAGCGCGTAATCTTTAGTTTCACTTTTATTTCAGAGTTAGCAGAACTGTTGTGTTACTGTGTTACTAGTTAAAGAGAGCGCTAAAAGAGGATTTAGCGAAGCCTTTGAGCTTCCGTTGGCTTCCTTGATTGTTTACTTTTCCTGCCTAAGTAGCTATAGTACAATTACAATTCTTATATTCTCTTGAAGTTGTTGTTTTATCAACACCAGAAATTGAGGTCTGTTCTTGGGCTTGTCACCATGAGATACGCACTTCTCCTCGTTTTATTTAAGGGGGGGGAACGCTAGTCGTCAGGTATGTTTTGTTTCATTCTGGTCTGGCATTCCGAGGGGTGTGCAGAGGGCACTTGCAGCGTTAGGTGTGGTTTGACAATGGTTGTCCTGTCGAGTTCGTCTCATCCACAGAAACCATGAGTCCGTGAAAGCATCGTGTTCGTGTGGAATGCCTGGAGAGACAGCTATGCTCCTGAGAGCTTCGCCTCGAGACCCATGGACGAGCCCCGCATCAATTCAGCCGAGCCGCGTGGAGCCGCACGTCCTCCTGATGCATTGTTTGGTGGCGGGGGAGCTGTTGTGCCACGCCCTTGCCAGCCCCGAACACCGACTCCGGTCGTCGTTCTACGCGACTGCAAGTCCACATACCAGAGCGGGAGGAACAACAAAGCCCCGCGCACGTTGCTGTTGGGCCGCACCCTTGCCGACGCCTTGCTGATTTCGCCGGGCTGGTCTTACCCCACCCTGTTGCGACAGGCGCTGTCGACAAGCCACCGTCTCCCCAACAGGGTCACCAGAGCGGTCATTACCCAGTCTCGTGGTCCTTCGTCATCGTACAGGTACTGACCCTGGAGGCGAAGGCGTGGTCACTATTGTGCACCAGCAGGTGGTGCAGGATTGGCGGACTCTTGGCCACCGCTTGGAGAGGAGGATATGGGGGGTGGACCCCAACCACCACATTTAATCCGGCGCATCGAGGAGCGCCGTGCCTGTTCAGCCTGTTCACGAAGACCGTCAACATGTAAATACTCTGTATAAAGTATTTTCCGTCTTCCAACTTGTCCTGATGACTGCTCCGAGCACGACCAGATCCAGCTTTCGGGGACATTGAATGATCAGCGCTCCTAGCGGCCACTGCTGGAAGCTCTCCCCCGTTTTCAATGGGACAGAGTCATTTTTCGACGATAAAAAATCGTAGAGGCTCAATTTCCAAAACTTCTTAAAGGGGCACCTTCTAGGAGCTGTACCGCACTTAACAAATGCAGCATCGTTAACATCGGGACTTCACATTCTGTTCCCACGACGACTAAAGTTTAAACAATGGGGTCCTATGGAAGCGGCCGAAATCACGCCTCGTTTTTCGGGACAAAAACGGGCCGTCTGAAAAAACTAGACGGAATCCTGCAAATTTCCCGGAGATCTGAGTAGTACGGAGACGAAGCTTTCATTTGAGGCCGCAATCATGTTTCTGTGGGAAGAAAAACACGTTCCAAAATGAAGTTTTCTACAACACAGTCGCGTCTTCGACTCGCGTCTTCGACCATTGTATCCTGATAAGACCCATTTTACCGCCCCGCGGCCGGTGTGTGTTGTGGCCTAGATGGTTGAGCGCCTGTTCTAGCGACTCACGCGCGGTGAATGCGGCACGGGTTCGAATCGCAGTAATATTTTTCGTTTTTTCTTTTTTTTTCTTTTTTTTTTTTTCTTTTTTTTTACAGAATTGCTGTCAGTGGTTACGGTGCTCGGCTGCCGGCCCGAAGGGCACCGGTTTGATCGTGGCCGCGGCTCTAGCATTTTCGAACGAGGCGAAAATCCACTAGTACTTGGATTTTGATGCTGTACGTAGATGTAAATTCACGTTAAAGAACCCCAGGTGGTCGAAATTTCCGGCACACTCTTCTGCCGCGACAGGGAATGGGGGACGCCCGCTAAGCGCTAAGCGCGTGCTGTAGGATATCATTTTTCCAGTCCAGACCTCATCTACGGCGCGACTCATAAACATATCGTAGTTTTGGCGTGTAAAGTTCCAGCAATTAATATTACTAGTGCGTCATTGCTGAAGATTTAGTTTCTTGTTTTTTCGCTAAAGTGTTGCAAGCAGAATCTTTGCTACAGAGCCGGTTTCGCTTCTAGATATGGAGCAAGTAAAGTTCTCATGTTTTAGTATTTCTTATTACGCAACCCATTATCTAAACAACAAAGGAAGGGGGAACCAAGGGCCTATTTCAGTTAACCACAGCCTCAATAAGGCAACACATATTGAATCCAAGGAAAGCATGATAGAAGCTATTGATAGTGTAGTGAAGCGTTTTAAATAAGCACTATACTATTGGAGACTGAGCAGCAATGGCAGAACCAGCGCAAAGCTCGCGTTGCCGAATCGTCTTCTTTTCTTTCTACATAAGCAGCGTTCTCTGCTTCTGCAAGCAGTGCCGCTTTTAGAGAGTTTTAGAACAGCGTACGCGAAGCTTTGCGTTTGCGTTGCGCATGCGTCGTACGCTAGCCTCTTGCGGGCTCCCGTTAAGTGACGAACGCTAACGCTACGCCCGCAATGCCGGCAAGCTTTGCGTGCGGTGTTCTAAAACTCTCTGTTTACTTCCCTTCCGAAACAGAGCCATCCTGGCGAATTACAGGCAGTATACCACGGCACTGAGATAGTAAGGCTTTAGCAGGTCCATTGCGCAATCTCATGCCTCGACATTGTTGATTACTAGATTAGAAGAAAGCTCAAGTGGCTTGACGCCGGACATCAAGTACGCGGCTTGTTAGACCATACGGGACGGGCCGCGGTACTTCGAAAGAAGTTTCGTTGACCGACCGGGGCTAGCTCAAGGAATCCAGAGCCACACAAGTTGATGATAACCTTGGCCGTTTATCCACACAAGTCAGTCCCGGGAATACGACGCTAAAAGGCTTCGAGACATCTCGATGGTGTATTTGGCGCTGCTTGCCATAAGTGGAGTGACATCGGGCACTCTGGCGACCCTCTTCAGCGCTTAGCAGCTTGGGAACTGCCGTCGACTCACTCACATAAGCGTGGCAAGGAGGTATTGCGCATAACGTGCAGGAGGGCGCTCGAGTCCTTATAGGTAGAAGACAGGAGAGAGTCCTTTCGTGGTCTGCGTAGCAGTGTTTTGGGCGTACGTCACGAAGAGAATGACACGGTTCCAGTCTTAGTAACCGGAAGTGACGTACATTGTCAGCACATCACCTGATGTTCGATTAAATATTTCTGTTAAACCATTCGTTTTATAATTGTAAGATGTGATCGTGTGGTGAAAGACCTTGCATTCCTCTAGAATTTATTGACGACGACCGAAATACACGTCCTTCAGACGATGCGCGGCTCACGTAGTGCGCCGTGCTGTAGAATGACGTGGTGTGAAATGAGAGGCAACATTGCTAGCCGATGCAGATGGCAATAGTGAAGTATCTGCTTAGCGTGTAATCGATGGCAACAATTATCTGTCGGTTGGCAGCAGGAGTGATGGAAAGAAGTCCATACAAATCAACACCGGCGAAGTCCAAGGGACGGAGAGGGCAAGTCAGTGGTTGTTACGGAGCAGGGAAATGGCAAGGGGGGATTCGTGTGGCGCTGCGCGCGCAACAAATGTAGCGGTGTAAGAAGCGGTACATTCTGCGTTGATAGTAGCAGAGCTGGAGGAAAGTGCAAATCTTCAACCCTTCGGCATGTGCACACTGTGAGTCAGCGTTTAAGGTGGCGCATATGTCTTAACGTAGATGGCGCGGAATAAGAGCGATTTGCGTCCATCATAGAGGTAGTTGTGATGGTCGATCAACTGTCACGACGAATGAAATGGTGTGTTTGATGACTTATTTCTCTAGGGATGGTAGGTGACGTTGCTTCACGCAACAAGACCATAGGGGAAGCAACGCAGGGGTTTTTGCGCCACTGCACAGGCATGTCGGTGACGGCTACAGCGGGAACGCGTCGTAGATGGACAAGAAGACCGCCGCTAGAATGTGTATTGATCGGCGGATGTAGGGGGGGGGTTACGGGGTTCAACCGTACTTTATGTATGCTTGTGCGTGCTTTGGTAGGTGCATGGCTGGCATAAACAACCAGGGTTGCCGTTGGGTGTGACACGAAAAGGCGCCAGAACTCACGCCAAAAGTAGCCAAAGCAGCCATGACATTTGATCCTATCGCCGAATTTCTCGCCAAACAGAACAGAAGCGCTATTATCAAGTCTTTACTATTGATGAATAAATAAAACTATTTTGAATAAGTAAAACCACAAGTTTAAAAAAGAGCCATGGCGCCAACTGGAAATTTTCGTCGCCAACGGGGTCCAAAAGTAGCCACTTTGGCGCAAAGTAGCCACCAACGGCAACACTGTAAGCAACAACTAACTCGTCAAATCCGCGTTTACGCTGGGCAAGCATAGCGCCGAACACAACGCCGCTAGTGTCCTTGTCAATTTCATTTTGGGTGCTCTCAGCTTTTCTTTCATAATAAACTTCTCTCTCTCTCTCATATGGGGCGAGCAAATCAAAATGTCGCAAGATTGAAGGCGAAGTAAGAATTCATCGGAGTTTTCTGGATGCATCGCCACATGTGACTTCGCTCAAAGGTCGCAGCCGCAGCGGAGGTCTGTGAAATGCGCTATAATTGCGGGGAAGCGGCGAATGAAACGTGTAAAATAAAATCAAAGGCATAGAGAGCTGCGAAGGTATTTCATTGCCAGTTTAGGAAACGAAGCAGCAGCACGAAGTGTCGTGGGATCCGGAAGGACGCCATCTCGGAAGAAGACGGCCCAGAATAAGCAGCTTTCGTACGCCAAAGCAACACTTCTTTAAGTTTACCTCAATGCCATTAGAGCTGATACTAGTGACGACAGCTTCGACCTTTTGTAGATGTGTCGCAAAGCCGTCTGAAAAGATCAGAGTACCATCCAGGTAGTAGAGATTCGTCTGCCACTTAAAGCCGCGAAGGATGCCGATCATGCGTTCAAATGTTGCAAGCGCGTTGCACAGCCCGGATCGCGTCACAATAAATTCATATAAGCCGTCGAATCTAACGAAGGCTGGTTAGCGGTGGTCAAGTTCAGCCATCGGGGCTGCAAGCAGCCGGAGCGCAGGTCCAACGAATAGAGAAAAAAGAAAAAACTATGCTCCATGCCAGCAGTCGCGTCGTCGTCTATTAGTGGCTATAGGGCAGGGGTCTCAAACTCACCTCAGCCAGCGTGCCGCAGTCACGCAATTCAGTCCAACAAGGGCCGGGGTAGTGTTAGAAGCGGGGGGGGGGGGGGGGGGGGTAAGTTTGAACAATTTGCCTGGCACATATCTCATATACAGGGCATTTCTGAAGGGGACGGATTTGGTGCCAGGATTCCAAAATTTTGTCGATACCGCTCTCCAAAACGCCTCAAATCATGGCGCCGATTCTCAAATATAATTTTTGTTTCATGGTTATGTTTCAAAACAAGGTGAACACATGGGATGTCTCACGAAGACAATGCCTTAAACCATTCATGGTACTCACGAGCTTACTTAATAAGAAAATAAACACAATGTGGGGTGAAGACAGTCATGTGCGAGCCGCGGGCCGCAACTGAGAGACTCGCGGGCCGCATGCGGCCCGCGGGCCGCGTGTTTGAGACCCCTGCTATAGGGATAGATGTCCTTACGTGTGATCTTGTTCAGCAAGCCATAGTCTACGCAAAAACTAGGCAATTGAGCCATCTTTTTTTTGTTTTTTTTTTGTTTGTTTACAATATCGATCGGTGAGACCCATCGGCAGTTCGAGGTCTGTATGACGCCGTGTTGAGCCGTGTCACTTGTGCGATGTTGCGACGCACTGTGGCTGGCACACGATATGCGCACTTGGGCTAAGGAGCGTGGAGATCAGCGTCGAAGAAATACATCGTGTTAGACTTAATGTGGGGCTTCAGTACATGAAAGGATGTTTTGTTAAGAATATAATTCGAATGGCAATGCCTTTCTCTGTAGTGTTCACGAATTAGGTAATACCTCGAAACTAGTGGCATCATAAAAATTCGTTCCAGGTTGCCTTGAGAACTCCACGGCTAAACATTGGGAATTGAAATGTGGGCGATAATTCAATTAGTTAAGATCACAATTAGTAAATTTTCGTTAGTTAGTGGACTAAGCCTTTCAATTTTTTGTGTAGTAATTTAGCCTCTTCTCGTAAACCAGCTGACGAGCTAGAATTGTACAATACTTAACAGCCAACCTTTAAATGTTTTTGAAAGTGTTCGCTGAAACATCGGTATTCTTCTTATTGTTGTACACATGTACCGTACTCCCCTCTAGAATGTCCAAGCGCTTGAGTGCATCTGAGATAAATAAATAAATTAATTAATTAATAATAAATAAATAAAACCTAAGCACGTGTTACACTCACTAAAAGCGCTAAGGCGAATAAGGGAAAGGTGGGCTAGTTGGCAATAGTTTCATATATTTGCGACTGTGTACGAATCGTGAAATGATACTTTCTACTTTCGCATTCACGATTGACAAGTGATAAATAAATATTTATATCCTTGTTGACAACGCTTCCGTTGTGCTATAACCCATTGCTGAACCAAGACAACTGGCCCATCGAACTATTATTCTCATTGACATTATATATATATATATATATATATATATATATATATATATATATATATATATATATATATATATATATATATATATATATATATATATATAGTTGGTTAGGTTTCATAGTGCAGTATATGGGGCAGCGCGAGAACGAATACAAGGACGAGAAAACACAGGACATGCGCTGTCTGTGTCCTGTCAGTGCGTGTCCTGTCTTTTCTCGTCCTTGTACTCGTGCTAGAGACTGTGTACGAATCGTGAAATGATACTTTCGCATTCACGATTCACAAGTGTGTGATCATCATCATGACTACGCAACATGACTACGCTAATTTACGGTATATGCCACTCCCATGTTTCTCCAATCAACCCGGTCCTGTGCAGGCTGCGCCCACGTTAGCGCCGGCAGCTTCTGAATCTCATCTGCCCATTTAACTTTATGCCTCCCGTTAGCGCGCTTGCCTTCTGTTAGAATGCAGGCTCTTACTTTCAATTGCCACCAGTTATCTTGTCTTCTCGCTGCATTCCCTTGAGAGATACTGGTAAATTACCATTCGCTTTTCTCTTGAGAGATAGTGGTAAACTGCCAATCATTATCTCAGAATACGTGCCAAATGCACACTACTACATACTTATACTTTTAGTTACTTCATTCTCATGGTTCGTATCTGCGGTCACTACCTTCCCTAAACAGACGTATTCCTTTACCACTTCCAGTGTTTTGATAGGCATCGCAAACCACTCTTCTCTTCGGAGACTGCTGAACATTGCTTTACTTTTCTGCATATTAATTTTCTGACCCACCGCTCTGCTTTCCCTGTCTAATTCTGTAATTATGATTTGCAATAGTTTTCCCGAGTTACTAAACATGGCAATATCACAAGCGAATCGCACGTTACTAAGCTACTCTCCTTTAACTGCTATCGCATGCTGTCCGCAATCCAACGCTCTGAAAACCTCCTGTTAACACGCGGTGAATAGCATTGGAGAGATGGTAGCTCCCTGCCTTAGACTGCTTATAAGAATTTTCTTCCATGCTTTTTTTTTTTTTTTTTCATGGGGGACAATGGTGGCTGTGGAGACACTGTAGATATGCCGCCGCGACGGCATAGCGGCTATGGAGGTCGGCTGGTGACCTGAAAGGCGCAGGTTCGATCCCGGCCGCGGTGGTCGCATTTCAATGGAGGCGAAATGGTAGAGGACCGCATGTACTGTGCGATGTCAAAGCACCTTAAAGAACGCCAAATGATCAAAATTTCCGGAGTTCTCCTATACCGCGGGCCTCATTATCATATCGTGGTCTTGTCACGTAAAACCCCAGATATTACTATTATTATTCTTATTAATATTTCGTTCATTAAAAAGTCATACCAGAGGGCGTTCGAATGATGATGTTTAGGTAGTGTTTTTGGAGCCGGTGACCGGAAAATCTGTAGCGCTAGCACACGTGCGTCATCATGTGTGCTATTGCACCGATTTGTGTGTACCGCGAGCCAAGACCTTCTAGAACGATTACTTTATGCTTTAATAGTCATAATAATTGTGGGGGTCTAACGTCCTAAAACGACCGTATGATGAGAGACGCCGCAGTGGAGGGCTCTCAAAATTTCGACCACCGGGAATTCTTTAATGTGCACCTAAATCTAAGCACACGGGCCTCAAGCATTTTCGCCTCCATCGAAAATGCGCCGCCGCGGCCGTACTTTGTAGTTTGAACCACACGTTTGGTAGCACCATGTTAGTTCGCGGAGGCTGCATTTTGATGGACGCAATATGCAGGAAGCCCGTGTGCTCAGATTTAGGTGCACGTTAAAGAACCCCACGTGGTCTAACTATCGGGGGCCCTCCACTATGGCATCTCTCACATTCATATCGCGTTCTTTGGACGCAAAACCCCAACAATTATTATAAGAAGTACAGCAGCTTTCTGTGCATCCAGAGAAACCTAAGAAGTAGAAAAAAGCTCGGAAAACACGGGGATGAAAAGTAAGCAGACGCTACAAGCTAAGTAACCTAGAACTAAACATTGCGAAATGCTATCATTCGACTGTCAAGTCATTAAATGTGCGCCAACTGCTTCATGATCTGCCATCAGCCGAGCCTTTCAACATGGTAAAAAATTTGCGCAGCTTGCGCTGAGTCGCGTAAGGCTGGGGCAGAGCAGAGCTGGTCGGCACTCGCCTGGTCCTGGCTTGACTAGGCACACGTTCATTCACACGTCCATGCACGAAGTGTTCACGCGATCACTTTGCGATTCACGAGTATCGGATAGGCATCGATCGGGTTTCATTGGGAATCGCTTGGCAATCACAGCAGCAAGTACCTTACTTTCCTTAATTAGGTAAATTGGCCTAACTTGCAAATTCGAAGCTTGGTCTCGATTAGCTTCCATCCCATGTCAAGGTAAGCTTACTTAGCTAATTAGTCGAGCTACCACTAGTTATATTAAGTCTTAATTAGTATTAGGCTAAGCTTGGCGCATCTTACATAATTCGGCATTACTAGGCATACGAGAATCTCAGCTCGGCTAAATTAGGGCTTTTTGAGGTGTGATTTCATTAGCTTAGTTATGCGTAGTTAATTAGGTTTTACCATGCTCAACATGGCTTAATAAGGCTTGTCTATGGTTACACTGGTTTAACTAGGCACAGTTGTTCTTAATTTTGCTTGACGTGGCCGCGGCGGCAAGATCATGGTTTCCTCTCTACATCGCGAACCGGACAAACGGCGGGCATAACATACTTGCTGTAAAAAAAATGCGAACGGAATAAAATAATACGTTTGGCTGCCCTTCCGAATTCAGGGTGCAGTCGGGCACCGTTTTCTTTTTCTGATGCGTGAAACGAGTCGTTGCCATAGGATCGGGGAATGACTAGCCATTTTAACGTCGCAGCTCGCCGGTCTTATCTTTGTCGCCGTTAGCAACGAACGCGGCAGACCACGCCAAGTCGTGAAGCTGTGTGTTCTGAACTTTTTGTTTCTTTCCTTTTCTTTCTTGCCTTGACGCAACTCTTGACTTCGCGCGAGATTCAAAAGATAAAAGTCATGCGGCACGTGGTGGAAGACACGCGAACTAAACGCCGATGTCCGTGAAAGCTGGATCTGACCCGCACGCGGTCGCACCGGCCACGCAACCCCATTCCTAACAGTATGCTGTCGTCGTCCGCTCTCATCGTATACACTGTCGTAGCTTGGCGAAACGCAAGCAAAACCACTTATCGCATAAATATCTGTAGGATATTGAGCGCGTGTTCGCGCCTATAGGAGAAGTATTTTTTCTCTTGGTCTTCGAGCGCCTTGATAATATGAAGTGCGCACGTCAGGGGCCCCAGCTGTCGTATGTTGTCTTATGCTGTCGTCGCTTGGCGTAACGGAGGCAAAACGACGTATTAAGATAGAAAAAAGAGGAAGCAAGCAAAAAAATAGAAACGGAGAGAAAGAAAGGGAAAAATAGGACGGAAGATAGAAATAACAAGAAAACGAAAGAAATAGATAAAGAGAGGGGAAGAAATCATTAGCATTAAAGAGAGAATAAAAAAAAAAAGACGGAAACAGAGCAAGAAGAGAGAGGAGGAAAGAAAAAGAAAACCGAAGGGAAACAAAGAGGGCTGCCCAGCTCCGCACTTCCTTCAGGATTGGCACCACTAGTGTGAAGCTTCCTTAATTTTTTGTCTGCCTTCTTTTCCGCCGCTGTACAATTTTTCAGTTAACGACGTTTACGGTGTCTTGACTACTCCCTTGTGTCCGTGTGTGCACACCGTCTTAGTGCCCCAAAACAATATCTGAATATATACAACATCGAGCTCGTTATTCTCTCGTGGCGTGTTTTTTTTTTTTTTTTGTTATTGCGATAGCACTTATATGGGCACACTCGGTTTATTTTTGCCGTCGCCATCCTGCCCCGGATTTGTATATATATGAAGGCATAAATAAAAAGAAATCGGAAGACAATGCACCCGACCGGGGATTCGAACCAGTGACCTCTCGCTCACCAGAGCGCTGCGTTAAGACTACTCAGCCACGCACCGTGCATGCGCTATTTTCTTCTTCTTTCTCGAATCACTCTCCCTCATTTTAACGGCAAGCTATTTATAGACACCATTTACCGCTGCTGGTATGCAGATCTCGGAGGAGCTTGAGTGTATTTTCTATCACGCAACGCTCCTGCATTTTCTTTCAACTTGAAAACTGCCCTTCGAGCGTCCTTCTTCGTGGTTCAGCGGGAAGCTGCAAGTATCGAGCTGCTTGTCGTTCTTCGTGTAACATTCCAATTTCTTGCTATCGCATTCATTGCTTCGCCCTTGTGGCGAAACTGAAACTCTTCATGACGCCAGAATGGTGATTCACATGACATAATTAGGGCACATACTCTGCACTGGTCTATAGAGAAATGTCAGTTGTAAAATATCTCCTACCCTGTTTTGCCATGCATTCGCCCACTTGTTCTTCCTCCCCTCGCAAGATTATCGTACGCGATGAACTAATTTCGCCCCATTTTGTGAGCTTCCGATTGCACAAGCGCAAATGACAGCGTGTAGCCGACAAGCTCGAACTCCTGATAGGTTCAACGGTCAGCGCTAACATTGTACACGTGCTTTATGTAGAAATAAGTGTCGACGAGATATCGCCTGCAAGAATTCTAGTGAAAGGAAGAACGAAACCAGTGGAAGAGGTGCCGGATTATTTGATTCTTCAAATAGACAAACTCCTTACAGCGAAGACGATGCAGCTGTCCAAAAAAAAAGAAAGTCAGCCGGCTTCCATAGTATATGCATATGTTTTTTATTGCGATAAGAATTATATGGATACTCCGTACAGGTTTTCATCGTCGCCGTCATTTTCCGTATAACGTCCAAGTCATTAACTTTTGTACACACATCGTATGCTGTACGCGCTAGTAAAAGCTCGCGAGTGCTAGCCAGGAACACGGCTGATGCATAAATTAAAGAACCTGCCCATCTCCGTCGCACGGAGGGCGTGTGCGATAACATCATTCTGCGTGCGAGGCCTGGCGTCGATTGCTCCTCAACGAGACAGCAAGCGCCTTGTCTGTCTTTCGCTGGACCAAGGAATATGAAGGGAAGCCGGGGTAAAGGGGCTGTGTGGCTGGAGCCGCAACTGTGAACTTTGACTATTAGGGCGCGGTCATGAGTGCTGGCGAGCGCGCCAACTCGGCAGGGATAAAAAAAGACCTCGTATACTGTTTTACGCGCTGTGATCTCACCGCTTCGTGCTGCGAGCACTGATACAGCAAACTGCACGAAAACAACTTCTTTCACGTGAACCGGCCGCCTTCCCTAACGCCAGCATTTTGAAGTTTCATGAGATCGTATGAAAAAGAGCTAGCTGGAATCCAATTGGTTCATTATAAGATTACGACATGTTGCTATCGCATTCACTGCTTCGCCATTTCGGGGCAACGGTTTCTTTTTTTCTCAAAATTAGAGGGTCAAATTTCTCGCTCGACCAACTCTTGAATACCCCCCCTCCCCCCCCCCCTCTCCCCCCCCGCGCCGCGCCGCCGCCGATCCGATGAGCCCCGCGCCGTTGACGCGCCGCCGCCGGAGGTGAAAACACCGGCGCGCCGCCGCCGGCGATTTTAGGACCGGCGCACAGGTCTACCGAATACAGTAAAAGAAACGCGCGTGGCAATGCCCACCTCTGAAAAGGCATCGTCCCGATGCTTAGAACAGAACACATGGGAAGAATACATGCAACAAATAACGACAATAAATCAAGAAAGCTGAATAAACAATACGCACAAGCTAGAAAGTCCAATGAAAAAGAAGTACAGTCCTCAGGTTCACTACCGCGCGTAAAACGGCTTGAGGCGCACGACATGGACGACTTCAGCTCGCGCACGGCGCCGTTGAGAGTTCGAAATGCCGTCGGGGACAACCTCGTAGTCGAGTGTGCCGAGACGTCGAAGCACCCTATACGGTCCGAAGTATCGTCGCAGAAGTTTTTCACTAAGCCCACGTCGTCGTATGGGCTTCCACACCCAAACGCGGTCGCCCGGCTGATATTCCACGAAGTGTCGCCGAAGATTGTAGCGGCGGCTGTCAGTCGTCTGCTGATTCTTGATCCGCAGGCGGGCGAGCTGTCGTGCTTCTTCGGCGCGCTGTAGGTAGGCGGTCACGTCGATGTTCTCCTCGTCGGTCACGTTTGGTAACATGGCGTCGAGCGTCGTTGCCGGGCTCCGTCCGTAGACCAACTTGTATGGCGTCATCTGCGTCGTTTCTTGCACTGCCGTGTTGTATGCGAAGGTCACGTACGGGAGGATGGCGTCCCACGTCTTGTGTTCGACGTCGACGTACATGGCCAGGATGTCGGCGATGGTCTTATTTAGACGCTCGGTCAGGCCGTTGGTCTGTGGGTGGTACGCGGTGGTCCGGCGGTGACTTGTGTGGCTGTATCCCAAGATAGCCTGGGTTAGGTCAGCCGTAAACGCCGTGCCTCTGTCGGTGATGAGAACCTCTGGGGCGCCGTGTCGAAGGACGATGTTCTCAACGAAGAACTTGGCTACCTCGGCGGCACTGCCTTTGGGCAGGGCTTTTGTTTCGGCGTAGCGGGTGAGGTAGTCCGTGGCTACGACGATCCATTTGTTTCCGCAAGTCGACGTTGGGAACGGCCCCAGGAGGTCCATCCCGATCTGCTGGAACGGTCGCCGAGGAGGCTCGATCGGCTGAAGGAAGCCTGCTGGTCTTGTTGGCGGTGTCTTCCGTCGCTGACAGTCTCGGCACGTCCTTACGTAACGGGCGACGTCGGCGGCAAGGCGCGGCCAGTAGTACTTTTCCTGTACTCTTGCGATCGTGCGGGAAACACCGAGATGTCCAGCCATCGGGTCGTCGTGTAGGGCCTCGAGGACTTCTGGTCTCATTGCTGATGGAACCACGAGAAGGTGTTTGGCTCGAAGGGGCGAGAAGTTCTTCTTTAGGAGGACTCCGTTTCGCAGGAAGAACGACGCCAGTCCTCTCTTGAATACCTTCGGAACCGTGGCGCTCTTGCCCTCGAGGTATTCGATAAGGCTCCTGAGTTCCGGGTCCGTTCGCTGTTGCTCGGCCAAGTCGTCGGCACTTATGGTTCCCAGGAAGCCGTCATCATCCTGGTCGTCCAGCGGCGGTGGGTCGACGGGGGCACGAGACAGGCAGTCGGCGTCAGAGTGTTTTCTTCCGGACTTGTAAACGACGGTAATGTCGAATTCTTGAAGTCTCAGGCTCCATCGTGCGAGGCGACCAGAAGGGTCTTTCAAGCTAGCTAGCCAACACAAGGCGTGGTGGTCGCTCACAACTTTAAAGGGCCTGCCGTAAAGGTAGGGGCGAAACTTTGATGTAGCCCAGATGATGGCAAGGCACTCCTTTTCTGTTGTGGAGTAGTTGGCCTCTGCCTTTGATAGCGACCGGCTAGCATAACTGATAACCCTTTCCAGTCCGTCCGTCCTCTGCACGAGGACAGCGCCGAGTCCTACGCTGCTCGCATCGGTGTGCACTTCTGTTTCGGCGTGTTCGTCGAAATGCGCAAGTAACGGAGGCGTTTGCAGGCGTCGTTTTAGTTCTTGAAATGCTTCCTCCTGCGGCGTTTCCCACTTGAACTTGACGTCGGTCCTGGTGAGGTTAGTGAGAGGCTCGGCGATGCGGGCGAAGTTTTTAACGAACCGCCTGTAATAGGCACACAAGCCGAGAAATCGACGCACGGCCTTCTTGTCGGTGGGTGGCGGGAAAGCAGCGATGGCGGTTGTCTTTTGCGGGTTGGGGCGTACTCCGGATTTGCTTATCACGTGGCCCAAGAACAAAAGTTCTTCGTACGCGAAGCGGCACTTCTCTGGCTTGAGAGTGAGTCCGGAGGTCTTGATTGCTTGAAGTACAGCTTCAAGGCGCCGCAGGTGTTCGTCGAAGTTTGAGGAAAACACAACGACGTCGTCCAAGTACACAAGGCAAGTCTGCCACTTCAAGCCGGCCAGTACAGTATCCATAACGCGTTGGAAGGTCGCGGGGGCCGAGCAAAGACCGAAAGGCATGACCTTAAACTCGTACAGGCCGTCTGGTGTTATAAAGGCAGTCTTTTCTCGGTCTCTCTCGTCGACTTCGATTTGCCAGTAGCCCGTCTTCAGGTCCATCGACGAAAAGTACTTCGCGTTGTGGAGTCGATCCAGGGCGTCGTCTATCCGTGGGAGGGGGTACACGTCCTTCTTCGTGACCTTGTTCAGGCGACGATAGTCGACGCAGAAACGTAGCGTCCCGTCCTTCTTCTTCACCAACACCACGGGAGACGCCCAGGGACTCTTGGACGGCTGGATTATGTCGTCGCGTAACATTTCGTTGACTTGCTTCTTGACGGCTTCGCGTTCTCGCGTCGAAATTCGATACGGGCTCTGACGGACTGGTCGGGCACTTTCTTCGGTCATGATACGATGTTTGGCGACTGGGGTCTGTCGAATTCTTGACGACGATGAGAAGCAGTCCTTGAATTGCAGGAGCAGATTTTTGAGCTGGTCTTGCTTCTGCTTTGGGAGGCTGGGGTTGACGTCGAAATCTGTTTCGGGACCTCGATTCGTCGAAGAATGTTCGGCAGTATCGGAGAGGGCGAAAGCATTGCTGGTGTCCACGAATTTCTCGATGTAGGCGACCGTCGTACCAATGTTGAAGTGCCTATATTCCTGGCTGAAGTTTTTCAGCAGTACCTTTGCTTTGCCGTCGCGCAACTCGGCGATGCCTCTTGCGACGCAAATCTGACGGTTCACAAGCAGGTGCTGATCACCCTCGACGACGCCTTCAAGGTTAGCGGGTATTTCGGTGCCGACGGAAATGACGACGCTGGAAAGAGGCGGAACGGTGACCTGCTCTTCTATTACATTCAAGGCATGATTCTCCGGCGACGTGTGGGGCGGCAACGCTTTTTCTGAAGTCAGTGTTATCGACTCAGACCTCAGGTCGATGACGGCGCCATGTTGACTTAGGAAGTCCATCCCTAGTATCACATCCCTGGAGCAGTGCTGCAGAATTAGAAAGCCGGCGGGATAAGTCCGGTTATTTATGGTGACTCTTGCGGTGCAGACACCGGCCGGCGTTATTAGATGACCCCCAGCGGTCCTGATTTCAGGGCCTTGCCAAGCAGTCTTTACTTTCTTCAACTTCGTCGCGAAAACCCACTGACGACGGAATAGTCGGCTCCAGTGTCGACGAGAGCGGTGACGTTGTGGCCGTGGAATATTACGTCGAGGTCGCTGGTTCGTCGTCGTGCGTTGCGCTTGGGTCGCGGCGTCGGATCACGGCTGCGTCGAAATGTTGTGGTGCTTCCATGCTGCGTCATCAGGTTTTCTTCGGTCCACGAGGTTTCGTCGGCAGGGCTTCGTCTGCTTCGCGTCGTGTTGCGCAGGTCTCGTCGCGTTGTCGTCGTCGGCGGCCGCGAGGGATCTTCGGCATTTCGTCGAACAGCAACCGCACCTCCATCGGTTGCTGCCCTTAGTTTCCCGGGTACTGGCTAGGTGACCGGCCCTGGTTTGGGCCAGTATACTGCCGGCGGTGCGGTGACATATAGCGGCCGGGCGACGGTGAGCGGGAAGGTCGTCGGGGCGTCCACTGAGCTCCTGCGAGGTAGTCGGCGATGTCTTGCGGTCGTTCACCCCGCTGTGGGCGAGGCGCGTTGACCGCGAAACCGCGTAGGCCCATCTGTCGGTACTGGCAACGGCGGTAGGTGTGGCCGGCCTCGCCGCAGTGGTAGCAGAGGGGACGGTGGTCAGGGGCTCGCCAAACATCAGTCTTCCTCGGAGCGTTGCGCTGGCCGGCAGGAGGGCGGTATAGCGTCGGTGGGCGGTATGGCATCAGTGGCGGTGGCGGCGATGCCTGGTGACGGTACTGCGGCGACGCGGTGTCTTGGCGTGGACGTAGAGGAGGAGCGTGATGGCGGGCTGCATCAGCATAGCTCATCGCTTGCAGCTGCGGCTCTGGAGGCTGCGGCACGCCCTGTGATTGCTGGATCTCTTGGCGTACGACGTCAGCGATGGAATCCACTTGAGGCTGCGCTGAAGGTAGAATTTTTCGCAGCTCCTCTTGCACGATCGTTGGGATCGTCTCACGCAGGTCGACGGTTCCTAGTGCTTGCACGTCGGCGTAGCTTGAAACCGAGAAGCTGCGGTTGTATTGCCGTGTGCGCATCTCGAGCGTCTTCTCGATTGTCGAGGCTTCGGACGCGAATTCTACGACCGTCTTCGGCGGGTTCCTGATTAATCCGGCGAAGAGTTCTTGCTTCACACCCCTCATAAGGAAGCGCACTTTCTTATCTTCAGTCATGTTGGGGTCGGCGTGGCGAAACAAGCGCGTCATTTCGTCCGTGTAGATGGCAATTGTTTCATTGGGAAGCTGCACACGTGTTTCCAGGATAGTTGCGGCACTTTCCTTGCGGACGACGCTCGTGAAGGTACTTAGGAACGTCGTCCGAAAGAGATCCCAGGTTTGTAGCGTGGTTTCGCGGTTTTCGAACCACGTCCTCGCGGCGTCTTCTAAGTAGAAGATGCGCGGCGGAGTTTTTCCTCGGAGTCCCAGTTGTTAAAGGTCGCGACTCGTTCGTAAGTCTCTAGCCATGTCTCGGGGTCTTCGCTAGGCGATGCGTGGAAGGTCGGTGGCTCTCTGGGTGGCTGCATCACGATGGTTGCAGGGGACGCAGCTGTGGTCATCGTGCCTTTCGTCTTCGCAGCCGTAGCTTTCGGCTTGTCCGGCAGTAGTCCGTGCTGCGCGGGTAGTCCTTTCAGCCTGCGGCTGGCTCGACCGTCACTGATGGTGTCGGTGTCTTCTTGGCGAAGTGGGCTCGGTTCACGGCTTGACGGGGGGCGTCCGGTACATGAAAGAAGCAGCACCTCCACCAGATGTCACGTGGTCGTGACGTCGACGAAGGCAGTAGGCAGTTGTCCGAGAGGAAACACTTTATTTGGGCCGAACTTGTGGCCGGTAAACTGAAGGTGAGATTACAGCAATAAACGCTGGCACTGATAGCGGCGAACAGAGCGTCGGCCGTCGATCAACTGAACTTCGTTGGAGCGCGCCGGCTTTTATAAATCACGCGTCGAACATTCTAGCCTTATCACTAGTCGTCGCCAAAGCTCTGGAATAATCTTGAGTGTTACCGTCTTGCGTTCAATCTTAACAAAACGATCTATACAACGGAGAAGCTTCTGGAACAATAAGGCGCGGTCTGCGCCGAGTACTGCTGATAGTCTTTGTGGGCGGAAACCGAATACAGTAAAAGAAACGCGCATGGCAATATCTTGCGTAAACGACTACGCACAATACAGATAAAAGAGATGCAAGCATGAAACTGATTTCTGCAGCTTAATGGAAAGGCCACGCGAACTCTTACGCAAACAACAAAGGTGTTAGATGAACGAAAGTACAAAAGTGCTGTGGGCAAAACATATGGAACGGTGGGAAACACGTGCAATGCGATGCCTATTTGTCGCTAAAGCCACGCATACGAAGAAGAAATTGTCAGCATTTTCGTGGGTCAATACTGTGCCGTTATTGGCATAATACGGGACAGTTAAAGCTAAAAACGGGGCTAGATTGTGTTGACTTGAAAACATATTACCACGCAAAATAAATTAAGGACAAAGAAAGCTGCACACAACAAATATATGTGCATCTTTGTTTGCCCTGTTTTATTTTCGCATATACGATCTATATCGTTTTTCTGAAAAACCTTTTCTTTAATAAGGGTGGCCACTTTCTAACGAAGACAACTGCACTACAAACGATCCAACCTGCGACCAGTCGTACGAGCTCCTCCTCGCAGACGCGCCCTCTGGCGGAAGGCTCGACAACTACAAATGCAGTCGGCGCTTCTCCAAGCTCTGGATGATCGATGCCCACAACGGCGGCCTCGAGAACCAGTGGGTGCTGGTTCAGGATAGTCTCGATTTCTGCGGGGGCAACCTGCTGATCCATGCACTTGATCATGTCCTTGATGCGCTCCACTACGTATAAGTTACCGGAGCTGTCGTAGTAGCCGGCATCACCTGCGTGAGAATGAATTGGCTGTATTAGCACTGTGAGTTGCACATTTCAGATCTTCCTTTTGCACCCTAACTAACGATGATGTGCTTGACATCCCAAATGTTAAAGAAAAGGTCAAAAACAGTATTGTAATGAACAGCGCCTCCTCTATTTTTTTTTCAATGCCAGTGAGATGCGCCCTATCCAGCCCTTCACCTACCTCTCCTTCGCGCCTCCTTTGCGTTCATGGGGGAGAGTACCTTTTAGGTTAGGCCCCACAATGGAAGTTTGTAGAGGTAAGTTTTTGTTGAGTTGTGTTCACATACGCGAGGCAGCATCTTGCATCTCTCATGATGGCTACGTTGGCTGTGTCGCGGCCTCTCGAAGATGCACGGTGTTTCGAGATGGCGCGTCTCCATTCGTGGCGTATGCGGGTATAAAGTTCAAGAATAATAGTCTTGTACACTGCATATACGGGCTACCAACGGGGACGCGTCATTGCGATGCGGCTGAATGCTCCGTCTTTAAGGTGTGCCACACGCTTGCTGTGAGGTGGTGGAGGCATTGCTGCGAGCCACAAAAGAAGGATTGCGAAAGAGGAAATCTGACAGACCCATGACATAGGATAGATGCAGGCGCGTCTACCGCATCTCCTAGGGAACGCACTCATACGCACGTGTGACTCTATCAGTCGCACCCTTTAGGTGGCGTCGCACCACGACAACTCGTTCAACTTCGACGTCTCCCATTGAGGAGCGAGCATTTGCACTGGCGTTGAAGAAAAATACAGGACGCTTTGGTTATGATCCTTGAGGTGCGTAAAATTGAGTTCGATCGCAGCCGCGGCTGTCACATTTTCTTGGAGGCGAAATAGTAGATACCCATGCAGTGTGCGATGTCGGTGCACGTCGAAGAACTCCAGGTGGTCGCAATTTCTGGAAGCCCTTCGATATCGCGTCTCCAAGAGCCTGTGTCGCCTTGGGTTGTAAAACCCCAGAAAATAATGTCGGAGGACTTGTTAACAACCCGTCCTAGGCGGGTTGCGGCAAGCACTACGAAGACAGTTCTTGATTCACGCCATGCATAAGCAGCCGAACTTCTTGTCTTCGGGCATGGCAGCCTCGGCCTCACGGGAAAGTAGCGTTATCTCTTACGCGGAGTTGGGGACGTTTTCGTTTGGTAGTTGCAGCAGTCTCTGCATTAAAGAAGCGGCCATATCCTTGGTACGACGCTCGTGAACCAGCCCAAACACGTGCTGCGGAAGAGATCCCATTGCAGGCTTGAAAGGAGGACTGCCGATTATCCAATCAGGTCCTTGCCGTGTCATCCAGGTTGAAATAGATGTGACGCAGCATGTGTTCAGTGTTTCAGTTGTTAAAGAGGGCAAGCCGGTCATATGTTCCGAGCCAGGTTTCCGGGTCTTCAAACGATGATCCACGGAAAGCCGGGCGGCCTCCTGCGTGGCTGAATCCTAACTGTAGCTGGTGACACAGTAGTCGTCATCGTGGCAGTTGTCTCTGTGAGCGTGGCTGTCTTATCGGAGCAAGCTGGCTATGTGGACGAGTTGGGTAGGTCTTCATCGTAACACAGCGCATACACGAACACAAAAGATGAAGGAAGGAGCCGACGACCCGAGCGCTTACTATCAACAGAGATTTTTTGTTGAACACACACACACACACACACACACACACACACACACACACACACACACACACACACACACACACACACACACACACACACACACACACACACACACACACACACACACACACACACACACACACACACACACACACACACACACACACACACACACACACACACACACACACACACACACACGCACACACACACACAGATGTGTTCGTGTGTGTGCGCTGTGTTATGGTGTCTTATCGGGGCAGGGGCCCGTACTTCGGCTACAAACCGTGCAGCTTGCTGCTAGCCTGTTGCAACACGAGGGCTACAACATCTTCGATTTCACGCTGTGCGCTTGGTTCCCGGATTTTCGCGGACTTTCGGAACATGAAGGAGCCAGCACCTCCGCCTGATATCACGTGGCCGTGATCGTGAAGAGGGCTTCAGCAGGACTCGGGAAATACAGGAAAATGAAAGATCGAAGCACAAGCGATTCACGCTGTACACGCAGAGCAGCGACAAGAGACGTCGGGTAATCTGGCCTGCTGAAGGCGCGTCGGCATTTATACGAGTGGCATCCAATATTCCAGGCTTATATTTATTGACCGCGTTCGGTATAAAATCAGGTCTGCTGTTGGCCTTGCGGTCTCAAGGTTATCGGAAGAATCCTAAACAATCAGGAACGTTCGAAATTCCAGCGCAGCGTGCGCAAGACAGTGGTTAAAGGGTATACGGTTACATTAAAATAAAAAAAAGCGCGCGTTGAAATTATATAATCGCTTTTAAAATATACCTGCAGGGCCGACCCGCTATGGGCAATCAACTTCATGAAAAAGAATCAGCGAGTAGCTGCCAATGCAGCATTTTCCGGTTTTAACGCGATATCGTTTAAGAGCTCGTTTCACAGAAATTCCGGCGTCGGCGTCGGCGTCAGTGTCGTTGGTTGGGACCGAAAAATCGAGAAAATGCAAATATGCATTTAAATGTAAATAAAATAAATAACAAAAATTTTCGGGTCCGAGTGAGGATCGAACCTCACTGCGTGGCAAGCAGGTGTTATACCACACAGCCACGCCTCTGCTTGGAAATGCAATGAAAATAACTTCCTCTGTTTGGAAATGCAATGGAAATAACTTTCATGCTTCGCAAACGCAAGCGTCCTTTACAAAGGCGTCGCAATATAACATGTAATATCCCAGGATATTGCGTGGCACAAGCGTATATTGCCCTGGGGCGTCAGAATATGTGACTATCATAACGATTTCGTAGTTTAAAGCCGGCCACCCATTAGAAACGGCACACACCTTACTTCGCGTATTCCCTTAACACCACGTAGTGGGTGCATAGCAAGTATGCACTAAGCGGTTGAAGTAGGCACTCGGGACAGGATGTCGCTATCGCGTTCAACTCATAAAGGCGAAGATTAAGGGTCCCCCCAATTTTAGAGCCAAGTCTTAAAACGCGGGTCGACGTTTTTGTGTAAACGGAGTAGTGTGCATATCACAGGCTTACCTGGTGCGTCGGCGACGCTGGTGTGTAAAGGCGTATTTATGCTCCGACGTAATTTAAGCTCTCACGTCACACCAGATACATCACTTTTTATCGGAACGAAGTGTAAGCAGTGTTTGTTCGGCGTATTTCTACGGGGACGAGCAGCGCTAGACTATAGCTTCCTGTGTGACAGGAGTACATTTTGTCACATTCGTGTACAACACGGCTCGTCAGGGAGACCACTCGCAAGACACCCTTCAGTCTCGTTAACAACCGGTAAGTTACAAAAACGTTAAACGCAACGCTTCCTCGCGAGAAGGAAGGCAATGAGATGGATGCTGGAAAACTTGCACAAAGTGCCGAGTAAGTTAGGCAATTTGCCCGGTTCCGAATCACTGATGAACACGACTATGACGCCACACAGTACAATCCCCAGAACAGGCCTGTAAGGTACAACGTGGGCGACAAAGTGTGGGTCGGGACGCCTATTCTCTTGCTTTGACTCCCTGAAAAGCTTATGAGAAGTTACTTCGGACCTTGCACACTCTTCCACCGCATCAATGACGTCAATTACGAAGTTTTTCTGGCCGGCTCGCAGCGTTCAAAGAGCCCAATGCATTTGTCAGAAATTGTTGACTTGCGTCGGAGGAAATTGCACCTGCAGTGACTAACTGCGCAGTTATTTCGCTTGCCTTGATTTCTCAACGTTTATCGTGGGTACAGTATTTTACTTAAAGGGAGAATGATGCCGCGCTTATTTGCCAGTGGAAACGAGAATAAATCAGGGCGAGTGTTCTTGCTCCATTGCAGGGCAAGAAGACGCTGGTAGGCTTTCAAACAGTGAAAACAGCATTTATTTGATATATTACCAAGTATTCTCTTTTTATTTATTTAGTTGATCTTTATCATTGCAGCATTGTTGAAATTATCTACTAAATTTAAAACTAAGAAATCTTGGCCAATCCCCCCAGAGTGGGTATGTGCCATATTGCTTTAAGGCTCAAACAAACAAACAAACAAACAAACAAACAAACAAACAAACAAACAAACAAACAAACAAACAAACAAACAAACAAACAAACAAACAAACAAACAAACAAACAAACAAAATCAAGCGGCTGACAAAGCGCTGTTCATGATTTCTTGTTGCGCTACGGATGACGAGACGAGGACGATACGGGGACTACACCAACTAGCCCAAAAAGAAGTCCTTTTGGTTACTACAGGGCAGGCGCATCGTCCTCGGTCTCGTCCTCCGCAGTGCAACAAGAAATCATGAACCGCCACCAACTAGCCCAATTCATCGCTCTGCTAAAGCGCACTTACTGGTGGTGCACCGTACCATCGGCGATCCCGCGTCGTTTCAATATTTCAATGTTTTATAGAACGGATCGCCAACACTGCGGCCACAATTAACGTTAGACAAGTACCACCACCGCATGTTAGGAAACCGTTCATGTAATACTTTTATTTACAATCTGTGTCGCGTGGTTGCTTACTGAGGGTGGTTGCAGCACGTTTGTTAGCGTTTATCTGCTACGTGAGAATGGCCAACATTAAGAAACGGTATGTCTCTGCCTTGTCTAATACGCACAAAGTGTCTTATATACAAAATCTTGGATGTCTATTTGTGCTGTTTCTGGGAGGATATACATTGTGAATCGGGTGCGTCGCATAGGCGCATGCCAGAGGCCTTAGTATGCGGGTATGCGTCATGCGTCACGGGGCAAAAGGGTTTCCTATCACATACGACAGGCATGCCGTGTTTCATGTCATGAGGTGTCACTCAATTTCCGTCGTACACTCGTGTCCTCCTAAACCAATTTTTTTTCCTATATACCAAGTTATGGAGACGACCACGACAGCGTCCATGTGTGTGTGTGGGGGGGGGGGTAGATAGATAGATAGATAGATAGATAGATAGATAGATAGATAGATAGATAGATAGATAGATAGATAGACAGATAGATAGATAGATAGATAGATAGATAGATAGATAGATAGATAGATACTGTCAAAATGCGTTCGATTCGCCACTAGATGCTTTGCACTAAACAGAAATATCGGTGTAAGTATTTTTGCGGACGTTCTACTGTTGTTAGCGTGTGACGTTTTAATGAATGGACGCAAAGCGAAGAATGGAAACCTGTCATGGCACAAAAGGAAAACGGAGATCATTTACGACAAGACCCGATAGCAAGCGATTTACTCATCAGCTATGTACGAAATCGCATTAACAATGTCTGCACAGACACTAATCACTGCGTGAGTGCGGAAGAACCGCAGCGTACAAATCAAATCGAGACAAGAGTGATTATTTTCATGACAGGCATAGTGTTGTTCAACACTGAAACGACTGTACAGTTGGCCACGAAATAATACCGGTCATGCGAGCACATGGCGAAATTGCCGTCTGCTGTCGAAAGCATCGCTCTGGCAAAAGCGCGGAAGCGGAAGGACAGCGAGGTTAGCCAGTTTTTGTAGCCAGCCCGGTCCAAGAACTGGCTAACCTCCCTGTCCTTCTGCTTGTTTCCCTTCCTCCTCCTTAGAGCTGTGCTCTAGGTAGCAGACGGATTTGCCGTGACGCCCTTGCTTCTCGTGGACACAATACAGGACACAGATTTCACAGATGGCGCACGTACGCTTGGGCGTGAAAGAGATGATCAGCGAGCGCGCGTAGCGGTCATAAGCGAACCTCTTTATAAGCTGTAAGCTCCTCATAGCCTTCAGTAATCAGGCTTAAAAGAGTTTCTTCTTTGTTCTATTATACATTCACTTCACTCACATTTTGCGTTCCTGCTAGGAAATGTGCTATTGGGACTGCTGTACAGTTACTGCTTTGCACTTTTCGGTATACCGTCCTTTGTGAGCAAGCGTTCTGGTTGTATAAACGATCAAGTACTACTTTCATACTGCTCGCGAATGGGCAAATTCAACGGTACTGAAAAGTGAGAGAAACAAATGACATATTCATTGTCCGGACCACCCCTACAAGATCAAGATACAGGCAAATAAGAAAGGTGTGCGTACTGTGCTATGACGTGCAAGGTAATCCTGAGTAGTCAAGACGCAACGCCAAGCGAGCATAATCAATGACAGATATGTCTATAAACTCGAGATACGCTGATCTCAATGCTGGGCATTCTTATGTACGTTTCGCGACCCAAGTGAGTCTCATTTCTTGTTAACTGCATTCCTCGTCCCGCCTTGTAACTTACCGCTGCTGAACCATCCTTGCTCGTTGAGCACTTGTGCAGTTGCATCCGGTCTGTTGTGGTAGCCTCTCATGACGTGTGGTGACCGGAAAGTTATTTCACCTACTTCTCCAGGACCGAGCTGTCGACCACTAGCGTTGTCGATGATCTGCCGAAAGAAAATATCTGTAGCAGAAAAAGTAAAGCGAACCTAATGCAATGATTAAAAGTCCTAGAGCGGCACTCGCACTTACTGTGTTGGTAAACTTGAGATTACCTGTGAGATTTCGTCTGGTTTTCCTCTCAGTGGATATAATAATCCTTGACCACCCCTCCTCCCCCCCCAAAAAATCTTTCTGCACATAACGAGGCTTCGCGCTGCCTCTCCAGGATAGGAAACATACATTGCAAGTCTTCCACACCTCATCTGGTTATGCAGTGCCTCCTGTATCGGCAAGCCTATAATGATGCAATGATCTTGTATTATGACGTCACTTGGTACGCCATTTCATGCTCCGTCATAGTGACATCATGATGACGTCATGAAGCCGTAATCTCTGCTTGTGGGAGTTCCTGTATTGTACGTGTTGATGCCCCCCAACGCCACCGATGGTCACTTTTAAATGCGAAGCATTTCTTTGAGTACTGCAGACACTTTGAGCGTTTCTATCTACGTATCTATCTATCTATCTATCTATCTATCTATCTATCTATCTATCTATCTATCTATCTATCTATCTATCTATCTATCTATCTATCTATCTATCTATCTATCTAGCCGCCTACGCATGGGTGCTCTCGTGAGCACCTCCTTAAGTTGGAATGGACCAAAATTAATTATGGGAGGGTAAGAGGGTTTCGACGATGATGACTGTCTGGTCATGACATAAATGATGTGAAAATGCCGTCGCGTACAACGTCAAAAGCCTCTCCTCCAGACACGTGTGGCACATAGCCGTATACCACGGGCCACAGCATGCGGGTATGCGTCACAGGTGTTTGACAGTTTATATCTACCGAGGGATGGCGAGAACAGACATTGCTAATTTAAATGCGAGGGCGTTAAGAAAAACCGACATCAGCAGCGTTCAGCCGACGAATGCAAATAATATATGTTATGGTCCCAGCAGAAATCGAACCCATGTATTCTGCGTGGCAATCAAGTATTCTACCACAGAGCTACGCCAGGTCTCGGAACTGCATTGGAGAAAGACCCTACACAGGCGTAATATTGGTAAAACGTCAATTGTGGTTGCAGTGGTGCCCTTCTAATTTTATAAACATTTTAAATGTACTGCAATAATGCAGGCGTCAAGTCGGGTTAACGTCATTTCTATACTTAAGCGCCACCCACTGAAGTTGGTCTACGTACCACTAGCCTGGGCTACCATTCTAGCAGCAAGCACACGCAGTACATATGAGCTTACAGCTTCTGGTGTTGCTAATACCCATGTTGTTCTTGCCGTCATTACGCAACTGTAAACAACTGGTTATATAAAACACATGCGACTGTTCAACATACATGTATATGCGTATAACATTTGTACATATGTCTAGCATTATTTCGGAACGCGTCGCTCAACAAAAACATTTACACCACATGATACCATGACATGGTACCATGTCATGGTATCATGTCATATCATGCCATTACATGGTATCATGTCATGCGAAGCATCTTCGCGTGGCATGGCAGATCCCGTGGTACGTGGGATCAGCTGATTTTTTTTCGTTTGACGAGGCGTCGATTTGGTTCTATTTTGCCAAAGCGAGTTTCAGAGGCGACGTAGAATGAGGCGCGGGGTTGAAATCTGCTCCACCTGGGGTCGCAGCAATCTCTGCTGTTCGCAATCTTTCAATGAAGATATATATTTATTAATTATCATCACAGTTATTTAACCACTCACGACATCTCAGGTTATGCTATGATATCACATGTATCCATATATCTTTAAACTTGAACAAGAACCCTCCATTTATGTTTTAAGGATACTATTTATGAAGATTTGGGAAACAGCAAGTGCTGGGCCGGATATGCTAGGAACAGCAGCAAGGACGTCGCTTGGTACTCGTGCAAACAATAAAGAACGCACGGCGGAAAACATGTTTTAAGCATCCAACGAGCTACGAAAAATTTGCGAACAGGGGTTGTGCTGGCGCCGATGTTTCAACAAGCGTGCTTGTTCCAAAGTCGGCTCCAGCAGACCCCCTGGTTACGAATTGCAACGGCAAAGTTGTTCTTAGTCGAGGCTTCCCTGTCCGTTGGCGTATATAGCGCTGGTCACGGGGTCTTGCTTCGTGGCGAGAGTGGGACTCGGTACGAAAGGACGGGCACCGCGCGCCAAGAGCAAGCAAGATCGAGGCAAGGTGGAAAGGTTGAACCAATACGAGGTACGCTAAGAGGTGGAATGTCGAGGCTAGGTGGAAAGGGGGGAATAAATGAGAGGTTCACAAGTGTGGGTGAGGGTGAGCATGATGTAGAGGGGCATCAGCTTTGCCGTTTGCAGTTTGCGAAGTGGATCTGGCCGCAATTTTGTTCATCCAAAGCTTCCATTTTCCCCTGACTCCTGGCTTTTTTTCTTGATTTCTAACAAGTTACGTCACTTGTGGTGACTTCACGCCCTTTTTGCATAATACTGTGACATGCTTTCGCCTAGTTTGTTCGAAATGGTTTGTTGAAAAAGGGTGAAAACTAAACCTTTAAAATGTGTAATTACTTTCAGTATTGTCTGCTTTGCTGTATGATTGATTACTAAAAGTATTGGCGCAAAATACATATTTTTTCTCATTCAACATGGAAGCACCCGAAGTTGTTATAGGATGTCAACGACTTATGCGAAACGTGTATTTTGTATCTTAAACCACGCGGTACTTCGTACCATGTATCGCAAACACAGATACTGATACCGCACGAGCTGAATGTATCGTGGCACAAATGCAGGATACCGGAAGACCTTCTAAGATGTCATCAACATACCTTATTGTCGTCAGCTGCTTTATGTGCAGGACGAAGCCCTCTCCCGGTGATTTGCAGCCCACTCAGTCCTACGCTAGGTGATTCCATTTTAGGCCTCTTAATTTTAGATGCGAAGCAGCTCTTTGACTAGCCTGTGTAACGCTGTCCCTCCGTGCGTCCGTACGAACGCGCCGCAACGCGCTCCCCTCGCCGCACGGTGTTGGAGCGGTGCCAAGTAGGTCACGGCGTTGACGTCACGCTCCCCTCGCAGTGCGCGCTGACGTCAATCTCTCCCTCGCCTGCCGCGCGCTCGCCGCAGCGCCCGCAGCTGCCGCCTCGTCCGTTCGCCCGCAACACCTGCCGCTACCGCCGCTCGCTACACCGCCGACTCGTCGGTTCACGCGCAAAAAATTAACACCATCTTCCCAAAGGGAACCCTGATGGGATGCGAAGCAGCAGCGTTGCGCACGGGTGGCGTCACGGGTTGAACGGCGCTAACGCAGGTTGCTGCGGTGAGCGCTGGAAGATTCGTTTGAAGCGATGGCTGGCGTAGGTCTTGTCGTTTCTTCAGAGTGGACACGGGCGCTGGACCGGAGCTGGCGCGTTAGCGCCGTTCAACCCGTGAAGCCACCCGTGCGCAACGCTGCTGCTTCGCATCCCATCAGGGTTCCCTTTGGGAAGATGGTGTTAATTTTTAAAGACAATAGTCTTTCTTGGGACACTTAAACGCAAAAATTTTGGTCTGTCCGTCTATCTGTCTGTCTGTCCGTCGGTAACCCGATTCAGCTACTCGGTCAAAGTTTAACTTCTTTCTGAACGCGCCCAGCCATCTTGAACTGGTGTTCGCGTTCATATTTGTGAACATATTCGATCAAAAAGCAAATACTACGCATTCCTGAGGCGCATTAATATGTAAGTGTCAGGACGTTTGTTCTTTATTAGAAAATACATAGGTAAGCAATTCTAAAGACCCTAGTGTTTTTTAGGCTCTCTCAGGCAAGGCAAAACATAGTAGTACGGCCGGCACAAGACTGTCATCTTTCGACGACATTTGCGGCAAAGCGCAGATACGCGGCCAATTTTTTTGTTATTCATCGCTTAATCTAACCCGCTGCCATATTTTCGTTACGCGTGCGTTACTTTGTAGTAAATAAGATGTAAATGTGAAAACAGAAAACTGGGCGAAAAGATAACTTGCCGCTGGCAGAGACCGAACCTGCGACCTTCGAATAACGCGTCCGAGGCTCTACCAACTGCGCTACCAGCGGCGGTCACGCCCTGTCCACCTTACGGAATATCTATGTTCATTTAAACCTAAGAGTGCTAATCAGTGCCGCTAACGGCGCTGATTAACACTGAGGTTTTACATGACAATTACTTCTAATAACGTCCCCTATACTTTCCTTGGCTTCATTGTCTGTTAGTTCCCATTAATATTGTGCCTAACAAAGAAAAACGAACTCTTGAATTTCCACTTCTTTCTTTCATTCATAGCGAAGGTCTCGCTCTGGGAGACATGAAGCCTTCAGGTAGTATGCGAGGAATTATTGGTCAGCTACCAGGTTGTAATAAGATCTCGCGCTACGTGACGCCAAAAGGCACAAAAAGAGTGTGTCACACTCGCCGCCACGGCCACTAGCGGCACTGATCAATACTTCCAGGTTTAAATGAACATATATACCCCATAAGGTTGGACGAGGGCTTGACCGCGCCGTAGCTCAGTTGGTAGAGCATGGGACGCGTTACACGAAGGTCGCAGGTTCGGTCCCTGCCGGCGGTAAGTTATCTTTTTTCGTCCGCTTTTATTTCTTCACATTTACATCACGATGACTACAAATAACGCCCCCAAAACATTCCTTGGCATCATTGTCTGTTCGTTCTTACTCATCGTGTTCATCGTTATTCTCCAGGTTTCTGTCTTGTACTTAAAAATGACATTTCTGATAACATACATGTAGCTTTGATACTGCCGAGCTCTGGCAATAATATCGAATATCTCCCGGCGCGATATACATTTTTTATTGCGATAGCAATTATATGGACACTCTCGGCTGCTTTTCGCCGTCGGCGTCATGTCCCCGTATATGTATACGTATATATATAAATATAAAAGCCACGAAGAAAAATTATGTTCTGACGCTCGGAATCGAACGCGCGACCTCTCGCTGCGCAGCGCGCGGCGCCAACCGCTATGCCACAGAAACGCACGTCCTTCAGCGTGCTAACGGCGAGCTATTTATATACACTATTCACCGCTGGCGGTACGCCGATCTCGGAGGGGAATATCAGCGTGTTCCCTGCCTTACTAGCAAACCAGCGAGATGGCGCGAAGTGCGCGCTGGGCGCCACTTGTTGCAACCTGCCCTTTGCCCTAGCGGCGCAGTCGCCCGTGCCCGTGCGCGCTCGCGCGCTTATCTTGGGATGGGGGATGGGGGTGGTTTTACGTCGTGTACTTTCGCCGGAAAGATTGCTTTTAGGGTTTCAGAGCGCACAAAGGTCACTTCGCTCGCTGCAGAGGCCCCGCGAAAGAAGCACGCTGTTCAAACACAGTGAAGTAACAACTGTGAACTAGTTCGCGCTCGTCCTGTGTATAACGTGTGCGTATGTTTCGTGCGCCCTTTGTGTTTGAGCAGAGCGTTAAGTGTCGAGCTGTGAACGTTATTAGTTCGCGCTCGTCCTGTGTTTGTTCTTTTCGTGCGTCCTTTGCTCTTGAGCAGCGTGCTCCAAATTTCGATCTGCTTGGCGTTCTTCGCGTGAAATCCCAAGTTGTTGCTATCACATTCATTGCTTCGCCTTTGCGGCGAAACTGTGACTTAAAATGAAGTCCTACCTTGTACTCAACCATAGGCAGTGGAAGACCTGCGCTGCGATATCCCGATGGTGTTCGTGGGTGTGATGGTAAGAAACCCAACGGTCTCAGACATGCCGTAGGCATTCCTTAGGCCCTCCAGCTTAAAGACCTGCGCACAATGTAAAAGCACGATTGTTCCGAAAAAAGGTTCGCTAAGGCACATTTCTAAAGATTTCATCAGATCGCTTATCTTATATATAGGGTCTCAGTTTGTTGCCTCATTCTTGATCAAGCTGGAAATATTCTGGGGTACGAGCTACACGAAAGGTGCTTGAAGAAATAAGACATCAAATCCTCAAAAGTAAGGGCAATGGCGATATTTGCTCGCCGCCTCCATAAGTACTTCAAACAGCTGAGCTGTTTAAAGTGGACCACGACAGCCAATTTTTGGGTAATAATCTCTTTTATGTGGGTTAATCCTTGTGCATTCACAAATAAGCTGGCGAAATTTTAGCGCGTGTGGTCGAGCACTTAATTTATAATTGAATAAGTCGGGCTACTCCGGCGCACTAGCGAGTCGTGAAGTAACAAGCAGCTAGCTGTGCGAGCGTCTGCATTTCCGGCGAACAATTGTTCCGTAGTCAGCTGCGCGTGAAATCGAGATATTTTAGAGTTCTTCAGCTTGGCACTGATATTCGGACGATTTGCAGAGGCTGAAACTTTAGTAGAAGACGACGGCTCCGCTCCTTCCAGCACATGACGTTTCACGCGCCATGGAAAAATGGCGGTCGCCGGTGGTCGGCGGGTCTTACAGCCGGCGACTTCTATAATCCATCTCAGAAGTACCTTTGCAGCACTATGGAAGCTGCAGGGCTTGTTAGCCAATGGGAAAGGCGAAAGCCCCCCTCGTGACGTGTTCATCCGCTTCGCGTCGTCTGCTCGTCGTCTCTTTGGCGTCGGCTCGCCTACCTTTTCGATAGTTGCTCCCTGCAGGTAATGTAACACGCAAAAACCTATTCGGGAACGCCACCTCGCCGTTTATTTGATGTTCAGAAATAGGGCACCGTCCACTGACCGGAGGGAGCTGCATTGCTCGTACTGGCCCGACCCAAGTTCGCTGACATTGGCCGTTAGAGGGGCACGCAGAACACAGACGTGCGCTAGCATCCCACGCGTAGCCAGGCCACAATCCGCCCACTCATGCACGGTGGGAGAGGCGCGCGTCGCGTTTCATTTTGACCGACCCCGTCTTATTATTGTTTCTTTATCCGCTAGGCTTTGCGTTCTGGCGCTACAGTCGCACTGGGAAGCTCGACTGCACGGTGCCTATAGGATGCGTTCGCTGGCGTTTGTGACAAGGAGCATTTTTATCCGCCTTGGTTTGTGAGGAACGCGATTCTTTTTATACTGGTGAAATGCTTTCTGTTTCGTGCTTTAAAATAAGAACCCGGTGAAAGCGCCATACTGGCGCTTTCACCGGGTTCTTATGTGAAGGCACGAAGCACATTTAGCGCTACTAACGCCGCTTCTTTCGAGAAATGCTGGATGTTTGACCTACAGCGCTCCGGATATTCTCTCGACGCACTTTCAGCGGCCATAACCGTACCATCCTTGAGTGGAACATCAAATTATTGGCACAGAAAACAATATAGACATTTAGGGTGCTTCGCATTGTCAACGCATCACCGGCGCTAAGGTTGTGATGCCATCTGCTCCGTTGACATCAAACCACTTTTACGGCTCGGCGCCTCCTCGGTAGTCCTAGCAGCATCACAACAAGTGAGCGATCTAAATAATAGGGAAAAAAGATACCTGATGCGTTGCCCTGAGCGTTAGATGAGACTAAGCGATGATAGATTATACCACTTATTTTTCGCTGTCCGGGCAGACAGCCAGTAAGAAGCACGTATTGGGATTGAATCGGGTGGCCTGGGTTCTGTGGGGGGCTGCCATGTTGCCGTGCGTCATCGCGGTTAGGGTGGCTATTACGGCTAGCAGCCGGTAATTTTTTCAACATTTTAGAAATTGGAAGTGCACGCGCAAAGGGCTTAACGTACCACGTATCGCTGTAACGAGTCATGCAAGAAGCACAGTTGAAACCCTGGTACCTCGTTGATAATGACACAGTTACGTTCCGGAACTATATTATGTGCTGCGCAAGGATACTGCGTGTGTACTCCTCGTAGCTTCGGCACTGCTGCAAGGTAGTTGTGAGATGGAGTATAGGGCTTGTTTTGCACTGAAATATTCTTTTTTCGGCCCACTTTTCATATCTGTATAGGCGTAAGTGACCCCCTACTTCTAGATTTAGCTGAATACCGCGGGCCCTTTAGGCTCTTCGTTACGCCGATTCTCGTAACCAGAAGAAAACTACCATCATGATGAACGGCTTCTACCTGATAGCTCCGCTGCGCTCTCTTCGTTCTCTTGTTCATCTTAGAATTGGTTATAAATAAAGAGAACACGATCTGGGCGACAAACATTCGAGAATTGAAGACACTTGCAGTACATTTTTATGTGTCGCCTAGTAATTTGACGGGATAATATTGCCTGCAGTCGCACAATTATCGAGGTTGGCACAGGGCATGTTCAATGCAAGCGCTGGTTTCGTGTGTGTCAGTGATATCAACCGTTGAATTTACCCATAGACTGTAATGCCAATCCTAGGGATTTATCCCTGGACCTAGGGATTTTCTCGGTCTCTCAGGGATTTGGCATCTTTAAATGCGAATGCATTTCATAGTCGGGCTATGTCAGGCATCCGGCATTGTGCGGCGTTGGCGTTGCGCGGCGTTGGCGTTGTCCGCGGCAGGTGTTTTCTCTCCGCTCTGAGTGGAGAGGAGGAGCGCGCTCTGACGCGTGAGGGCGCTCGCATCGCGGGAGCTCGGCGGAGCTATATATGAAAAAAAAATTAAAAAAAAAGAGAGTGAGTGGAGAGGAGGAGCGCGCTCTGACGCGTGAGGGCGCTCGCATCGCGGGAGCTCGGCGGAGCTATATATGAAAAAAAAATTAAAAAAAAAATAAAAAACACAAAAAAAGCAAAAAAAAAAAGGCGCTGCTCCGTGCTCCCGACCGGGCTGCAGAAATTAGGCGCCTTTTCCTTCTTCGAACCACAACCACCATATATAAATGGAGTGAAGCGCGCGCGAAATGCATTCGCATTTCCTCACGATTGCCTTCGGGGAGGTGGGGGGCATTTTTTGTTGAATCTAGGGATTTTTTGTAAGGTTCTGGAAATGTTGTATTATGCGGCCTATTGAGAGGTATTACTGAGTAATGACGCTTCTTGAACTAGGAATGCTGTAAAAAACGATAATACTCTCTATTTGCTGTTTTTAATTTAAAATAGCGGTGGTGTACTGCTGCGCCGAGTGAAGGCGATCGCAGTTCTGTGACGCGAGATGATCATATTCTGTATACTGGAGGAAATGAAACTTTGTCGTCGCAAGTGTTTAACATGTGCGCAGTTATCATAATGAGTATCCTGAGTGATTGCTGCTTTGTGAAACAAAGATAAATTTTGTTTTGTAGTGCATATGAAAGAGCGCCAAGTTCAGGCTCGCCGCGTGCCCACACCGTGCAAATTATTAGTATCGAATAACTTCTGCACCAGGAGACTTGAGAAAGAGAGCGAAAGCAGGACTGACCATTGCACGACTTGGTGCTGATTCTTTATTAAGGAAACGGCTTGACGGAAAGAGACGAAGAGACTGTTCGTGTGTTTCAGTCGCCTTCGCGTCGTTTTCATAATAAGGAAAATAGTGACAAAATTATTTGGCCATATGGTAAGCTGATCGAAAGTACACAAAATGGCTATCAGCGAGTAAAAAATGGCCCCTATACATCAACTGGAAATCATGCAACGCTGATTGCAAAAGTGTAAACTTAGAAATTAACCGCCACCTCGCAAGCTGCAAGTACAAGAAAGGGACTACAGACTTGCGAATAACTTGAACGATCACATCTATCTATGTCTTGAATCAGTGGGCAAAGTGAACTTGAAAAATTTGTCTGTCTCTCTAACACAGGGGTCTCAAACTCACCTCAACCAGCGGGCCGCAGTCACACAGTTTAGTCCCGCAAGGGCCGGGAAGAATGTTAAGTGGGGGGGGGGGGTGGTAGTTTGTAAAAATCGTCAGCAGACGTTGCCATTTGAAAGAAAACCTTTCCAATATATCACGTACGGGTCATTTCTGCAGGATATTTGGTACCAGGATTCCAACAGCACATCGATAGAGACCTCCAAAATGACGAAATTCTGGACGCCGATTCTGAAATCTATTTTTTTTTGTTTTGCAGTTATCTTTTGACCATGGTGACTACATGGGGTGCTGCACGAAAGCAATGCTTTAGATCAGTCATGCCTGTCTACTCATGAACATACTTATTAAGAAAAAAAATGTGGAGTGAAGACAGTCATGTCCGGACGCGGGCCGCGTGTTTGAGACCCCTGCTCTAAGAACTTGCGCCATCTGAAAGCCCTTTATGTACAATTACTCCAAAGAAAGTGCAAAAGAAAGAGCTGCAGTGGCTGTTAATATGATGATTTTTACTTCTGATGAGTTTCACATAGATTTGGCCTCAGAGCGAACTATCTTTATACTTTGTTAAAAGTGAATTATCCTGGATAGCGACATCAAAAAGTCAATCTAGGGATTTTTCTTGCAATCTAGAATACTTTCGGTGGTCGATCTAGGGTAAACCGTTGACTTAGGTTGGCATCACTGCCCATAGATCTGGGGCTTTTCTGTATCTTTCAGGGATTTGGTGTACTTTAAATGCGAAGCATTTCTTAGCGAACTTCGGCGACTTTGAGCGTATCTATCTATCTATCTATCTATCTATCTATCTATCTATCTATCTATCTATCTATCTATCTATCTATCTATCTATCTATCTATCTATCTATCTATCTATCTATCTATCTATCTATCTATCTATCTATCTATCTATCTATCTATCTATCTATCTATCTATCTATCTATCTATCTATCTATCTGTCTGTCTGTCTGTCTGTCTGTCTGTCTGTATGTGGCGTAGCCAGGAATTTTGTTCGGGGGGGGGGGGGGGCTCGCTTGTCAGCACTATATATATATATGTAGATTATGAAGAGTCTGGCTTCGGTTGCCGTAGAACAAAATAGGAAAATATATATATACGCCTCTAAAAAACTCTTTATTGGTGACGTTTCGATCGGAGACCGATCTTCATCAAGAAAAAATTTACCAGGCGCCGATGCGCTTTTATATCATCGCCGTGCCGAGAGAAAGAGAGGAAAAAAAATGAGAAGAAGCGTACAACTGATAAGTGGTCCCACGACCACGTGCGCGTACTGCTACATGCGCATAGCACCTGTATTTGGAAGCAAAAAAAAAAAACCGGCGAAAAAACAAGTGGCCAAAAAAGAGAGGGTGGTCACACGACCATGTGCGCGTATTTCTACATACTTAGACATGAAGACGTGTTTTCAAAAAAAAAAGAAAAAAAAACAAAAAAAATGAGAAGAAGCGTACATACTGATACGTGGTCAGACGACCACGTGCGCGTACTGCTACATACGCATAGCACCTGTATTTGAAAAAAAAAGACAAAGAAAAAAGAAAAACGGTGAAAAAATCAACGAGCGGCCAAAAAAGAGAGAGTGGTCACACGACCATGTGCGCGTATTTCTACATACTTAGACATGAAGAAGTGTTTAAAAAAAAAAAGACACCAAGTGGACATGTTAAGTACATTCCTGTGGTGCCCCCAGCACATACCAAGATATACGAAGAACACATGTTTGAAGAAAAGAGTGAACAAAGCAAAGATATGTAGATATACATCGATGGTCCAGGTGGGCACGTTAAGCACATTCCAGTGGTACATTGTGAAGGTTCACTTTTTTCTTCCAAATACAGGTGCTATGCGTATGTAGCAGTACGCCCACGTGGTCGTGTGACCACTTATCATTTGTACGCTGCTTCTCATTTTTTTCTCTCTTTCGCTCGGCACGGCGATGATATAAAAGCGCATCGGCGCCTGGTAAATTTTGTCTTGATGAAGATCGGTCTCCGATCGAAACGTCACCAATAAACAGTTTTTTAGAGGCGTATATATATATATATATATATATATATATATATATATATATATATATGTATATATATATATATTTTTTTTTTTTCAGAGAGAGAGATGCGTATTTGCTTCTCCAGCATTTTAAATGTTGTCTTAGTTGCATGATGGCGCTGTTACAGCACAAATACTGTTCAAAGCTGTGATCTAATGAAATGCATAGTTTTTGTTTTTCATTACGCTTCTCATCGTTCACAGCACCAGTCCGGTGAAATGTGCCCGCTTGCCATTGCGGAGGAAACAATTAAGTCTTTTACATATAGGGCTGCACAAGTGAACTAACGAAATTCTGTGCAACCCTGGAAACTCAGTACATTCTTTGGGACCCATTCGCAAAAGTGAACGTTGTTTAAGGGGCATTCTAGTACCAGGGGCGTAGCCAGAAATTTTTTTCGGGGGAGGGCACCTCCTTGATTTCGGGGGGGGGGGGGGCACCTCCTTGAAAAAGCCATTTTTCGCTCTGTATGCCATGGTGAAAAAAAATTACGGGGATGGATGCATGGGCCCGGTGCGCCACCCCCTGGCTACGCCGCTGCCTAGCATTACCGAAACTTTACATTTCGCGCTTAATTCTAAGGACATGACGTCGCTGCATCACACGTTTCCTGAGAAGGCCCTCCTAATTTTCCTCTCCAGCTGTTCAAATTGAACAATAGTTCCTCCAGGATCTACCACGCACCGCAATCGTCATGTATTTTTGCATGATTACTGGAAATAAATCTTACTACGACTTTGAAATATGAAAGCTTCATGTGGGAAAGTTCGTATACTTAAGTTACAATCACTAGATCATTTAAGTTGAGTCATGTGAAGAACCGTTAGAAAACACAAATTTATTTCTGAAGATATAAATTATAATAAAAAATAATGCAGTAAATTTAAACCTGGCTATATTTAGCCGTGCATTTGCATGCTCCTGTTTTTCCGCTTGTGTTTGGAGATCCATCTACATAATCGATCGATCAGAATTCACTACAAACGTCGCAATTATTTTAGTTTCGAGAACCTAATTGATCAAAATCGGTTGAAAACGGTGATCGAATCAATTTTTCATGCTGTGTGCGCATGTTTTTCTACCTGCTATACTTCGCACTGTTAGAATAAGCTCGCCCGCAAAATCTGCCAGCTTACTATTGAAGAAAACAATAAGGAAGAGCAGCGCTGCGTCTAGCAGACTTACATACATATATGAGCTTTGCCATAGACACAGTGATCAAGTTTACCTTCTGGTAGTGCACATTGTAACGCAATATTACGTTAGTTTGTCTACCCACCCGACAGTTTTATCCACCTTTCCACCAGACGTTCCACTAAAAATATACTGCTACGCTTTCTTAAAAAGTGCAACTAATGGCATTTCTTTGCATGAAAACTAAGCCAGCATTCACACTGATTGCGAACCTTAATAATGCGTGGTGTATGTATTGCTGAGATGAACTGCCGGTGAGCGAAATTATGACCTGTTTCTCTGACCGCAAACGAGTGACTAGAACCAGAAGTGTGAAATGTGAAGTTTCCTTTGGAATATAGGATGCTACCTAATGCTACTTAGACGACGCGATGTTTTGCGAATAAGCCCCTATCATGCTGCTTCGTTTCCAGAGTTGTATAGACATCCATTCACGTGCATTATGAGATATTAACGCAGGACCTTTCAACACCACTTATCCCAAAACATTACGCTACTGAGTCACGAGACAACGTAGTTCACATAGACAGCTGTGGTTCAGGGGCGTAGCCAGGGGGGGCTTATGGGGCTTGAGCCCCCCCCCCGAAATTTTTTCGTATTGTGATGTATCGCCGACCAAAAGAGCTAGCTGTGCCGGAAATCATCGTGGATTTTTTTCTAAAATTGCTTTTGGCAGTCGAAAAGATACTTCGATGCGAAAATTGCGGACCCCTGGCGGTCCTCTATCTGGCTGTGCAGCGCATGATACCGTAAGAAATATTCAAAAGAAAGCGTAGTGCCTTGTATTGCCATTTTAGCCGCGTCACCGCGAAGGAGTAATTATTGTTGACACACAGCACGCTCTGGATTAAGATATATAGAAGGGGCCTCTAACAAAACTCAGCTAGCGGGCCGCAGTAACGAAATTTATTCCCACAAGCACTGGGAGGACAGTGAGGATGGTGGATTCCGTGGGGAGGGGGGGGGGCTGAGAGTTTGAATCAAAATGTCACCAAACGTTGCCTCTTGAAAGAATAAAGTAATCCTTTCCTGCATGGGTCATTTCAGAAGGGTATTTGACGTCAGGTCTCGGAAAACATATGGATACTGATTTTCAGAATTACTAAAATCTGGACGCCGATTGTGAAATATGGAGTTTTCGTTTCACGGTGATGTTGCAACATATCATGAGCGCATGGGGGGGCCTCGCGCACACGCACAAAACACTTGAGACCAGTCCCGTCTCTGTAGCTTGCCTGAACAAAGAGCTATTATACGTAGTAAGCGAGAAAATAATGCGAATCCTATTGTCACGCTATAGGAAGGGGTCCGCGGGCCGCGTGCTTTGTCCCGGCAATGCACTATATTAGAACAAAAGGCATCTACTAATTTGGGCTGCTAGGGTACGTCGATCAGCGGGGGCTGCATCCCCCCCAGTGGATAAGTAAGGGCAGGGGGAGAGCACCCTTGATTCACTCCTTAACTGACCACTCTGACCTCAAAGTTGCTCTGATGTATTCGGTGTTTCCAGTGAACTGACATTTTTGAGGTGTATCATTGGAACACACCCAAATTTTTTTTCCCTGTCCGAGAAGCGAATACACATTGACGACGTTGCTAAGGAGACTATAATGTACTAGCAATCCTGCTTTGCCAAAATTACTACCTTCTAACGGTGATAGTGCTTCGAACAGCCCTCTTTCGGTCAAAGCATGATGACTGTCTTGCGCTATATATGTGGCGTTTTTTTTTAAATACCCAAATCAGAAAAGGGCTACATTTCACGGGAGCGTAAAACGTGCCAAACTATATTTTTTTCTTTTGAACGAATTGTAATCAAAATGCGGCAATTCCTCATCGTAACGTGAACTCGAAAATTCAGTTTTAAATTTAAAAAAAATCAGCGAAATCCCTTATCTGCTTGGATAAACTGAGTCAGATCCATTAAATCAGTGCTGCTTCAACAAACATGACGAAAACAACCAACGTGACCGGGTCTAATCTGTTTCATTTGGGTCCCAGTAGCTTTCCTATATTGCTTTCATTCGACAACCTTTGCGCTGCATATCATGGCCTTCTTTCACTCCGAGACGGTATATTTGAAATAGAAGACAACTGAAATGAAGATATTCGGCACCGCTTTCTTCCTTGAAGAAGAAGCGATCTGAAACGGCGTGAAATCAAATGAGCTAAGAAGAAGACGAAGAAGAGCTCAAACAATTGTCAGGCTACAAACAAATAAATAAACGAACGAACAAACAAACAGGCAAGCAGACAAACAAACAAACAGACAAGCATTTTTCTGAAGGCCCTCAAAATGCCAAGAACGACAAAACGCTGCCGGCAGTCCAGAATGGTACGCATTTTACCTGGTAGGACCACTTGCTCTACAAGTCTAGTCATCGCCATTACGCCAATGCAACAAGAGGCAGCACAGACGGAAGCACAAGGATGATGTTAATGTTGTCGCAAAATATTGCTGTATCATTCATTTGCTGCGATTTACACTTCTTTTTCGAGCTAAGTCAAGCCCAAATGAAATGTTACAATCTCTAAAAGCCAAATACAAATTTTACTCTGGAATACTGACGATAGTAGGCTACATAAATTTTAGCCGCAATATGGATTTGAGGTATTTTGGTGACATGGGCACATTGGCGAAAAAATGTTGGAGCTGGCCCGACCATATATTTCGTAGCAAAAAACTGCGTTTTTAGTTTCAGTTAAAGCGGATTTGGCTTTTTTAGAAAAAAAGCGCCACATATCTATGATCTGGCTAGAATAGTTCCATTTCTACCGTGCTGTTATTTAGAGCTCAGTTAGCCTGGCGTTTTGCAATACTACTACTAATAATAAATTGTGGAGTTTGACGCACCCGGAACCACGGTATGGCTATCAGGCACTTCGTACTGGAGGACTACGAAAATTTCTAGCGCTTGTGTTCCTTAACAAGCACTTAAATCAAGGAGGCTCGCGCACTTATAGTGGCCTCAAGCATTTCGTCTCCATGAAAATGCCACCGCCGCGGCCGGTATGGAACCCACATCATTCGCGTCAGCAGTCGAGCACCGTAACTACTGTACCACTGCGGTGGCTTGCGCATTGAAATTTTTTTTTGCTTTCCATTTTTTTCTTTAATAAATGCGAGTATCACGAGGTCAACAGAAATCTCTACTTAGTGTGTATTTCATAGAACCACAGCTGTCAATGTGAGCTACGTTGTCTCGTGACTCAGTAGCGTAATGTTTTGGGATAAGTGGTGTTGAAAGGTCCTGCGTAAAATGTTAATATCTCATAAAGCACGCGAATTGATGAATATACAACTCTGGAAACGAAGCAGTATGATAGGGGCTCATTCGCAAAACATCGCGTCGTCTAAGTAGCATCAGGTAGCATCCTATATTCCAAAGGAAATTTTACATTTCACTTCTGGTTCTAGTCACTCGTTTGTGGTAAGAGAAACAGGTCATAATTTCGCTCACCGGCAGTTCATCTCAGCAATACATGCACCACGCATTATTAAGGTTCGCAATCAGTGAGAACGCTTTCTTAGTTTTCATGCAAATAAATGCTATCAGCTGCACTTTCTAAGAAAGCGTAGCAGTATATTTTTAGTGGGACGTCAGGTGGAAAGGTCGATAAAACTGTCTGGTGGGTAGATAAACTTACGTAGCATTGCTTTACAATGTGCACTACTAGAAGGTACACTTGATCACTGTGTCTATGACAAAGCTCATCTATTATGTAAGTCTACTAGACGTAACGCTGCTCTTCGTTATTGTTTTCTTCAATAGTAAGCTGGTAGATGTCGCGGGCGAGCTTATTCTAACAGTGCGAAGTATAGCGGGTAAAAAAAAAAAAACATGCGCACACAGCATGAAAGATTGATTCGATCACCGTTTTCAACAGATTTTCATCAATTAGCTTCTCGAAACTAAGATAAGTGTGACGTTTGTAGTGAATTCTGCTCGATTGATTACGTAGATGGACCTCCAAACACGAGCGGAAAAACAGGAGCATACAAATGCACAGCAAAACATAGCCAGGTTTAAATTTAGTGCAATATTGTCTATTATAATTTATATCTTCAGTAATAAATTTGTGTTTTCTAAATGGCTTCTTCACATGACTCAACTTAAATGATCCAGTGATTGTAACGTAAATATACGAACTTTCCCACATGAAGCTTTCATTCCAAAGTCGTAGTAAGATTTATTTCCAGTAATCATGCAAAAATACATGACGATTGCGGTGCGTGATAGATCCTGGTGGAACTATTGTTCAATGTTAACAGCTGGAGAGGAAAATTATGAGGGCCTTCTTCTCAGGAAACGTGTGGTGCGGCAACGTCGTGTCAATAGAATTAAGCGCGAAATGCAAAGTTTCGGTAGTACTAGAATGCCACTTAAACAACGTTCACTTTTGCGAATGGGTCCCGAAGGATGTACTGCGTTTCC